>PVIC010053426.1:0-11853 GCA_004025085.1 Thryonomys swinderianus
TTTTTTTTTTTTTTGCTTTTTGAGACAGGATCTCGCTTTTGTAGTTCAGGCTGGCCCTGAGCTCACTATGGTGCCCAGGCAAGCCGCCGCGAACTCAGCAATCCTCCTGCCTCTGCCTTCCCAAGTGCTGGGATTATAGGCGTGAGCTACCAGGTCTGGCACTGTGGTATGCAGTGTTGATTGTTGGTGGGCGTGTCTCCATGCCCAGCATTATATGTGGTTACTGGGGATCAAACTCAGGACCTTGCGCTTGCGAGGCAGGCGCTGGAACCACTGAGCTAACCCTCCGGCCCGAGTTGAAGTTTTATAATAATTTGTAACTCACTATGCTGGTAGGATTTGAGATCATTTCTTTTCACTGAAAAGTTTGTCAGTCTTTGAGTATTTTTCAGTATCTACTGAGAAGAAATATTAGCCCACGTAGAGATTCTGTACATAACTACCATAATGGACATAAGCAAACTAAAAATACCCTTAGGAACCAGCCTAAGGGGTTTACCTCAGTAGTGCTGTGCCTACCTCAGAAGCTTAAGGTCCTGAGTTTGATCCCTAGTACTGGGGGGAAAAAAGAACCAGTGTAAAACTTACACAGGTCATCTCTTCACATGGGAGTGTTAACACTGGTGAATAAAGACTATTTAATTGCTAATTGTGCTGTGACTGTACAGTCTGCCTCTGTTCCATTATGCCACTACAGTGTGGTCTATAGCATTTCCTCTAAGAAAACTTAGAGGAAACAAGACTGAATTTAATATTTAAAAAGGAGTTCAGAATCAAGAGAGTAAACTTACCATTGTGTGTGTATTCCCTTTCTACCTCCCTCCCTTTTCTTCCTTCCTTCCTTGATGGGTCTTGGTATGTACTTCAGGCTGGCTTTGAACTCACTATGTAGCCCAGACTCTCCTCAAACTCACAGTGATCTTTCTGCCTCGGCCTTTGAGTGCTGGGATTACAAACATGTACCCTCAGTCAGCTAATATTTCTACTTATATTAGTCTGTTTCTACACATTCACATCTACTGTACCAAACTGAAAAGATGAATAAGACAAATCTCTTACTTATATGAAACTCACATTGTATAAAAAAATCCAGCCGGGCGTGGTGGCTCATGCCTGTAATCCCATCACTCGGGAGGCAGAGACAAGAGGATTGCTGACTTCGAGGCTTGCCTGGGCTGCATAGTGAGCTCAGAGCCAGCCTGAACTACAAAGTGAGACCCTGTCTCAAAAAAAAAGAAAAGAAAAGAAAAGAAATCCAGATGCATAAACCAATGATACAAAAAAACAGAAAATTGAGTTATAGTCAAAATAATACAAGGACATTGCAGAGGATTGCATTCATTTTCCTAGGACTTGTGGTTTTCAGGAATACTTGGCAAGATAAAGTTATGGAGATGAACATGTAGAGAAGAGATATTCCAGGCAATGAGTGCAAGTACAAGCAAAGGTAGAGTATAAAATTGAGGGCAGGAAAATAGTACGATTATACCTCTATAAAAGCTCAGTAAGTCCAAATTTCAAACATTTTTGCATACATGTCTATGGAATTTGAGTCATTCTCTGTAGTCATTTAGGGGACCATCAACGGAAGGATATGATATTTACTTCATTTAAAATATACTTTAGTAATAAAAGGAGTTTGGGCTAGGGATTTGGCTTAAGTGGGACTGTGCCTGTTTTGGAAGCACAAAGACCAAGCTTGATAGTATTGCCAAAAACAATAAAAAATACAAACACAAATAAATAAGGAGTTAGAGCTGGTATGTTGGCAGTGCACATGTTCAAGTGGGCATGATTAAAGTGTGCATGTTGGAGAGAGTTATCAAAGGAGTAATCTATAGTACTTAACGTTGGGTTGTTTTTGTTTTAAGGACTATAAATTATACCTAGGATCTTCATACTGAGCTACCTTCCCAGCCATTTTTTATTTTGTAACAGTCTTGTTCAGTTAGCCAAACTGGGCTTTAACTCAGATCCTCCTGCCTCAACCTCCCAAAATGCTGGGATTATAAGTGTTCTTTATTATCTATTTGTACTCTCGTATACCATGAAAAAAATCTAAGCAATGTCTCCTGATTGGTTTTATTACCTTCATTTGCTACTCTTTTTAACTTGTATCCTTTAACTCATGGTGTGCCTCCTAAAATTTACTTTACCTTCTTAGCTAATTTGGCTAATTCTATAATCTCATTTTGCCTCATGCAAAAATAAACCTTACTAAGTGCTACCTTCAGAACTTGGTCCTTTGTTTTGTTTTTTGAGGCAAGGTATTGCTTTGTAGTTCAGGCTGGCATTGAACTCACTGTGTATAGCCCAGACTGTCCTTAAATTTGTACTGATCTTCCTGCTGCAACTTCCTGAATGCTGGGATAATAGCTTTTCTTTTTTTAACTTTTAAGTGTTCAATATGAGTTATCTGGGTGATAAAAGATGTTCTTGGTGCTATATATACAAGCAAATAATTTCTAAAGTTGACTAGGCTTTTGCAAATCATTTTATCTAAAAATAAATAAGAATAAAAAACATTTTCCTGTAAATATTCTTAAATTTAAAACCATAGCTTATTTCTATAAAAAGCTTATGTTTCCAATATTTGTAGTATTTTCCAAGGATGTTTTCAAAAAATAGAGTAATTCTATATAAAATTATTAGAACTGTTGATCTGCTAGATTTCTCCCATTTTATTTTATTTTGTTTGATTTGATTTTATTTTTTGAGACAGGGGCTCGCTTTGTAGTTCAGACTGACCCTAAGCTCACTATGTAGCCCAGGCAAACCTCGAACTCAGCAATCCTCCTGTCTCTGCCTATCAAGTGCTGGGATTACAGGTGTGAGCTACCACTCCCAGCATTGTGGTATGTGGTACTGATTGCTGGTGGGTGTGAGTCACCACGCCCAGCATTGTAGGTGGTTATCGGGATCCGGATCGAACTCAGGGCCTTATGCTTGCGAGGCAGGCACAGGAACCACTGAGCTAAATCTCCGGCTCTCTCCCATTTTAATTTTTGACACTTGAAAACATCTAATAGAAGTTTTAAATTAAATCTGAAATCATCATTTGATTTTCCTTTGCCTCAGTCTTTCTCAAATTTGTCCTTAGAAATTGAGTATTCCTCAGCTTTCTCTAGTAGGAGAGGTGGAAATAGAGCTAGGATGTTGCAATATTGTTGGTAATTCTCTTTATTTAAATGTCATCTTTTCTAAGAAGAGATCTCTAATTATGGTTTTTAGATTATATACTGAGTCCTGGATGAGATTGGGTCATAGAAAGGAGAACACAGTTACTATTACATGAAGACCTGTGTGAACTACTTGACTGAATTATTTGCTGTTGGCCAGTTCTCGGTCTGGTTAACAAAGCTTTTGTTACTATAGCTCCTAGGATGGAGCTATGTGTGAATTTTATATATATAAAAATATATGCAGCTGGAGATTTAGCTCAAGGGTTCCAGCATCTGCCTTGCAAGCACAAGGTCCTGAGTTTGATCCTTTGTAACCATATGCAACAATCCCAGATGTGATGGCTCATCCCTGTAATCGCAAGCACTTGGGAGACAGAGGCTGGAGGATTGCTGAGTTCAAGGCTTGCCTGGGTTACACAGTGGGCCAGCCTGAATTACAAAGCAAGACCCTGTCTCAAAAGAAAAAAAAAAAAAAGAATCTTAGGAATTCCAAATAGTAAAATATATATTTCTAAAATAAATATTTGTGGCAGGGATTTAGCTAAGTGGTACCATACCTACCTTGCAAGCACAAGGGCCTAAGTTTGGTCTCTGGCACCACCACAAAAAAAATAAGTAAATATTTATTAACCGTAAATGGTTTCATCCCTTTTTTACATGTGTATTCTCATTCATCCTTTCTAAAAATTGTAAAATAACTTCTACTTGCTCCTCCTAACAGTTTAGAACCTTACTTTATGTGTTCATAGGACAAGCACATCTTTTCCCTTGTTTCCAATTTTTTTCCTTTTTCTATTTGGTCAGATTTTATTGGGTATGTTTTTAAACATTTTTTTTTTGTGGTGGTATTTGTATGGAACTTGGCATCTTGCATTTCTAAGGCAGGTGTGGTGCCTCTGAGCTTCATCACTGACCCTTATTGCATATGTTTTCCACTAGACCAGTGATGGCAAACATAGGCATGCATGCCTTACCAGGGTGTTATCATTCAAAGTTCCAAACGATTTGCCATCATTGCACTAGACTACAGAGCTTTTGAAGTAAAAAGCAGTGTATTCAAGTGAGGAAATACATAATGTGATTTCTACCTTGAAGAACTCTACAATCTATTGAAGAAAAGGATGCGTCAGTGAGTGTTTTATGACTAGCCAGAAATAATATACAGAGTTAGAGCTTGCACTGCTGTCTGAAATCTGTTTTAGAACTTGGTGATTTATAAACATCTCCAGAGGTTGGTACTAGGGATTGTTTGGAAATTTGCATAGCTCCAAATTGGTCTAGTACTTCCAGACTGCTGTAGCAGAGAGTTGGATTTAGTCAGGGTTTAAATTTTCTATATAACAGAGGGAAGGATAGGTACAAGAAATTTGAAAGTATGCAAAAGTGTATTTATAACAATGGACTGTGGGGTGTAAGCCAGGTAAGAGGGAAAGAAGAGCAGAAAGAGGGTTATGGATAGTATTTAAAAGAGGAACAGTGGTTAAAAGTCCTGCTGGAGTCAAAGAATTGTTGGAATTAGCACAACAGGTAGTGAGCTGGAAATTGAACTAGTAGAAATCAATGAATAGGATGCCTCAAAATGGAATTTTGGAAAGTGTGGTTATTGATAGTGATATGGTCTGGTTTAAATATGATAATTAAGCTAGATAATGAGATGGAAGGGAAAGTGTATATTCTCATAACATTACTGAACAAGAGAATGATTGGAAGGAAAATACTTATCTTTAATATCCTACTCAGTTATCATCTATTTAAAGCTTTCTCAACTCTTCAGACAAAATTAATGTATAATGTATATCATTTCCATGTTTCCATTGTACTTGTTCATACTGGTCTATTGTCATGTTAAATAGTTGTGAGGGAAGCAGCTATATCATATTTAATTATAAATTCCTTACCCTTACCTGATTTGGTGAATGTGTTTTTCAGTTAAATTGAAGACAGAATTAGTGGTCTCATGAAAGTAGAGATTCAAGATATAAATGAAAAAAATTGATATTTCTGGGGCCGGAGATTTAGCTCAGTGGTTCCAGCACCTGCCTAGCAAGTGCAAGGTCCCTGGTTTGATCCCTGGTAACCACATACAATAGAACTGGGCATGGTGACTCATGCCCACCAGCAATCAGTACTACCACATACCATAGTGCCTGGCGTAGTGACTCATGCCTGTAATCCTAGCACTTGGGAGGCAGAGGCAGGATTGCTGAGTTTGAGGCTTGCCTGGGCTACATAGTAAGCTCAGGGCCAGCCTGAACTACAAAGCAAGACCCTCCCCCCGCCAAAAAAAAAATTGATTACTCAGGAAACATTGTAAGGATAAATACTAAAGGTCAGCAAAATCTATAGTGAATAGTGCCGGGCGTGGTGGCTCACGCCTGTCATCCCAGCACTCAGGAGGCAGAGACAGGAGGATTGCTGAGTTCGAGGCTTGCCTGGGCTACATAGTGAGCTCAGGGCCAGCCTGAACTACAAAGCGAGACCCTGTCTCAAAAAAAGAAAAAAAAAATCTATAGTGAATGTTTAAATTTTTAAAACTGGATTACAGCAAAAGACACGTTGCATTAATCTCTTCTACAGTATGCCACGAGGTGGGGGCCAGTTCTGTACCATTAGACTTCTGGCTATTTATCAAAATCAAAATGACCATGAAAGGGAAATGTTTTGAGTCTATTTAGGACAACCACTCAGCCATGACAGCACAGTTAAAGACAGTTGCAAAAGAGGGCTTTGAGAAACTAGCAAGAATGATAGGATACATATGTTCATAGGCACAGGGAGTGTTTTGAAAGGGATTTGTGGCTGTGTGCTTGTTTTAAATATTCACCATATTTTTCATTTATACTTTGACTTACATGGGTCACATATTTAGTAAGAGATAGTTCAAGCCATGAAGTTTCCAAGTTTTATTGAAATTATAATTTTCATATATGACAGCTTTATATAATACTTCCATGGCCTCTCTATAGAATTCTCATAATAAGTCAAGGATTTATAGATGTGTTAGATTTCAGAGGTGTCAGTCCATAGTCCACTGGCTCTGTTGCTTGTGCCTGAAATAAGAACATTGTGGCAGAGGAAAGCTGTGTAATTATGACATCTAAGAATCCAAGAAAGGGAAAAAGCTAGAGAAACATGGGCAAGGTGGGACCTTCAGAGCTACAGCTCCTGTGTTCTGCACCTGGGCCCCAACTCCTAAAAGCTCATTCAGGGTTATTAATCCATTTATGAGTTCCCAGCTCTGTGAGGTCAGCAGTTCTCCTCTGTCTTGCTCTTTAACTAAGGTGTTTCTGCCCCCTCAGAACCCTAAAAGTAATCAATTCTTCTGAAACTGTGCCAAACTGAACATTCCCTTTAAATTGTTTCTCCCAAGCATTGTCACTTTCCTGAAATCTTAACTCATTAGGACAGTAAAGAGTGTACTGTAAAAGGACCAAGACAAGTAGAAGCATTAATTTCCCTCTGGAAGCAATGTTACAAGTAAAGGAAAGAAGAGTTGTTATTGTTTTAATTCATTTCAGTATATCCTGGCATGTCATAATTCATCTGTCTTTATTATATTGGTTTAACTTCACAAAAGTGAGAGAAAGCTCCTGTGATATATGGCTGTTGTATAAGATTTATTGAATAAAATCAACAAAGGGTGTTTTTTTTGGAAATGAAACTATGGAAATGTCATTGGTGGTTCATAGCCTCATTTTCTGGCTGTAAAATACCTTTATTGTGGCATTATGGAATGCAAAGACCTATCTTTGCATTGTTGTTGTGTGTGGGTTTTTTTTTTTTTTTTGAGACAGGGTCTCGCTTTGTAGTTCAGGCTGGCTCTGAGCTCACTATGTAGCCCAGGCAAGCCTCAAACTCAGCAATCCTCTTGCCTCTGCCTCCTGAGTGCTGGGATTATGGGCTTGAGCCACCAAACCTGTCATTTGTGGTATGTGGTACTGATTGCTGGTGGCCATGAGTCACCATGCCCGGTATTGTTATATGTGGTTTCCAGGGATCAACTCAGGGACCTTGCGCTTGCTAGGTAGATGCTGGAACCACTGAGCTAAATCACCATGCACATGCATTAGTTTTTATCTTTATAACCAGAAGTGAGTAATCTTGGTGTCAATGAAATCTTGAAAAAGTTCTGTTAGACATCATTCTTTTTTTTATAGTAATATTTGTTGTGAGATTCTAATTATGTATATATACACACAGTATTACTAAAGTCTTAAAACATTAAAAATATCTAGTTTATCCAGTTAAAGCTGACTTTTCACCTAATCCTATAATTGAATTACATCATGGCTGTTGGATGTGGTAGAGCACATGCTTATAGTCCCACAACTCTGGGTGGCTGAGGCAAGAAGATCACAAGTTCAAGCCCAACCTGTGCAATTTAACAATTTACAAAGACCCTATCTCACTAAAAAAAAAAAAAATTAGTAAAGCACTAGGTACGTAGTCCTGTGTTATAGCTTGTCTCTCAATTTTCCCCCTAAGTCTCACATAGTTATGAGTGGGGCTTTTCAGATGTGGCTGGATCTAGTGTGTGTGATGCTGGGGTTAAGGGTATGTGAATACTAAATTAATTCACTGATTGCTTTGACATAATTCTGGGTGTGCATAATGGGAATGCCTATTCTGGGTTTGAGTCCTACTCGCCTTAAGGGTACCACCCGAAGAGCACATATCCTAGATAAAATATAAGGGACACAAAGAGAACTGCTGTCATTATTAGCTGCTTTTCTACTTTGCTGCTTCCTGCCTTCTGCCTGCCATTAACTATTTCTCCTCTGCAATACCTTTGTTATTTTTCTCTTAGCCAGCCAAGTATGAAGTGAAAATTCTACTAATTGGGCTATAATAAACCTTTCCTCCTTTAACTTTAGGTGTTGGGTACTTTGTCTTAGCAAGGAAAAAAATAACTAAAGAGACCCTGGGTTCAGTCCCCAGTAGTGGAAAAATAAATTATAGCACTAACTTTTCATGAAGGTTTTATTTCACTGGTATAAGTCAGTTCAAAAAGTTAATGTTCATTTCTTTTTTTTCTTTGAGACAGGGTCTCGCTTTGTAGTTCAGGCTGGCCCTGAGCTCACTATGGTGCCCAGGCAAGCCGCCTAATGTTCATTTCCTTAGAAAATTCAGTACTTCCCACCAATATTACACTTTTTATTTTTTATAAATAATGGCTACTATGTTTTTGAACAAGCCTTCGTTTATTATGAAAATTAGAAGTTGATTATTTTATACATTAGTGATATTTTCATAGCAATTTTATTTTTAACAAATCTTATTTTGTGTGTCTTTGTTCTTTTATTTAAAGGAAAGAACGCTTGGTATATGTGGGTATCAGTATTGAAAACATCATTCCTCCGCAAGTAAGTTTATGATTTATAGTATATATAAAGAAAAGACTGCAATGATTATTCTAAAATTTAGGCTACCTTATGTTATGTGACTGCTTTAAATATATACCTGTTGTATTAAAATTGAAAGTTTAAGACTTTAGTGATATTATATGTATATAGATAACTTAAAACTGTGATATCACATCCAGACTAAAATTTATAGCTCATTCCTTTAGAGTATATGTTTCGTCATTTTTTAGCCTACTGTGTGTAATGTGTTTAGCTTTTTTTTGTGTTCTTTATGTAAAATGATTTTTTAATTTCTTTGTTGAGACAGGATCTCATTTTCTATTTCAGGATGGGCTTGAACTCGCCATGTAGCCCAGGCTTTCCCTGAACTCAAAGCAATCCTCTTGCTTTAGCCTCTCAAATGCTAGGATTATAGGCGTATACCACCACTCCCGGCAGTTTATGTAAAATGATTAAAGAATAATTGAAGAAAATCTGGTTTAATTTCTTGCTTTGGGAGTAATTGAAACTTTAATTTGTATTCCTACTTATAGTTTGGTTTCTTTGAAGGATTATTGTCTTGCATTTTTGAGTCTGTAATTAAGGATATTTATGATTGAAAAATACATGATTATAGTTTCCCACTTGAAGATATTTTCTTCATAGACAGTTTTGTACAGGCTTATCATTTAAAACAGGCTTAAGTAGCTTGTTATCACCTTCAGCATATGTACCTTTCACATCAGGCACTTCATCCACTCAGTATACACATCTATTGAATATCTTACGTTTGTCAGATTTAATTATTCATTAAAATATTTAATGAGTGAAAAAATTTCATTTCGGTCATTTTTTAAACAACTATAATATAGTAATAAGAATTTTAATACAAAAGTGTTTAATATTTTGATCACAATTATTCCTTTTTTAGTCTATATAATAATTAGTATTCCTATGTATATTCATTTTTGGGTAGGTGTAATTCATTTTTCAAACCTTTGATATTGCCTAGATGGAGATTACAGATATATTTATTCAAGGAACTTTTATTCTGTCATATCTATATACTTACTGTATTTTTAAAGGAACCAGATTTTTCTGAAGATCAAGAAGAAAAGAAAAAAGATTCAAAAAAATCCAAACCAAACTTGCTTGAAAGAAGGTCAACAAGAACACGGAAATGTATAAGCTACAGGTATGAATTATATGGAGATGGCTATACTCAAAGAGTATAAAATATTTTTATAGTGAGCATGATCCAGAAGTTGTATATACAGGTATCTTGTGGTATCTACAGGAATTGATTTTAGGACTAGGGAGATGACAATGTAGTTCAGTAGTAGAGCATGTGTTTGACCTTTAGCACTGCAAAGAAGAAAAAAAAATCCAGGACTTTCAAGGATACCAAAATGTACAGATACTTAAATCCCTTATATAAAAATGTACTACTCACATATCACCATCACATCATCTCTTTTAGTTCAAATATCTCTAGATCACTTAAAATACCTAGTACAATGTAAATGTAAAAATATGTAGATACTCAGTATATGCACAGATTTTTTCCTAATATTTTCAATCAGCACTTGGTAGAGTCTGTAGATGCAGAACAATTGGGTACCAAGGACCATCTATATATTTCTTACTTTTCTTCTGTAGCATCACAGAATTTTGGAGCAGTCATCTTTTCCAAACATAAATATCCTTAGATCAAGGTGGGAGGATTACCATGAGTTTGAGGCTAGCCTGGACCTGGACTACTTAGTTCAAAGCTACCCTGAACCAGATATAGAGACCATATCTCAAAAAAAGAAAAGGTCTGTGATGCAATGTATAGTGTAGTCTCTACTTAACCTTCCTAACACCTTGTCATCCATATTTTTCCTTATCCATTGTACATTCACTGCACTGTCATTTTGTAGTCTCTGTGTGTGCTGTTTGCTTTGTCTGCAATTTTCATCTTTTTTTTTTTTTTTCTTTGAGACAGGGTCTCCCTTTGTAGTTCAGGCTGGCCCTGAGCTCACTATGTAGCCCAGGCAAACCTCAAACTCAGCAATCCTCCTGCCTTTGCCTCTGGAGTGCTGGGATTACAGGCGTGAGCCACCACGCCCTGCACTGTGGTATATGGTATTGATTGCTGGTGGGCACGAGTCGCCACGCCCAATATTGTATGTGGTTACCGGGATCAAACTCAGAACCTTGTGCTTGTGAGGCAGGCGCCAGAACCACTGAGCTAAATCTCTGACCCTTCATCTCATTTTTATTGTAAACCTTGTTAGATCAAATCTCACCTTTATATCCCTTCACAATAACTAGTTCTTCTCTTTGAAAATACTTGGATTTATATCATCCATGATTAAGATTACTTCATTTATGTTTCTCTTCTCCACCAGACTGAGTATAAAAGGTAAAGAGTATGTTTGTCTTACGCATCCTTGTGTACCTTACACCTAGCATAGTGTTGATTAATAATAAGTACCTAAATGCATAGTAAAAGAATAACAAATATATCTGATTTCCTTTTGCTGACATAGCAGAGGGAGATATTTTTTCCATTATCACTTTGTTAGTAGCTTAACCCATTAAAACCTTTTCATTTGTTTTGTTTCTTCATCTAGTGTTCTTTCCACTAAATCATATTGTCTCTCTCAAATAATTGAAATGTCTCAAAACATTGAATGTTTATTATTTAAATAAGAAAAACCAATTGCTGCATACCTGTTATCCCCACATTTGTGAGCCTGAGGCAGGAGGATCACTGTGAGTTTGTAGCTAGCCAGGGCTATGTAGGAAGTTCAAAACCAAACTAAAGTAAACACCTTATCTTTTAAAAAAAAAAAAAAAAAAGCTAAAAAATTTTAAAGGATATAAATCTAATAAAAAATAAGACTGGTATTTGGTTATATACATTAATGATTAAGAAATACATAAATACCACAATAAATGTGTCATTTAGCTTTGAAAAAAGCTTATAGAAGTGGGGGGTGTTAGTTTGTAAATTATGATGTGGGTAAAGAAGCATTGTCTTAAATCAAGCAGAAATGTCTTAGATGTATGATTTTGTGTATTCCTATGCAGCTTTGTTAGGTGCAGTTTTCTATATTCACATAGTGTTTCACACATCAACAGCATGTTAACTACTGCAAGTTAACATGTTATGTTTGAATTGTTGTATATCTGTCACATTTAATGAATTTGCATTTTGAAAGCAAACGTTGTAGCAAAAGTGATCATATTATTCTCCATTCCTGATGTCATTGTGGAAAAAAAGCAGAGATGCTATTAAGAAATTCATCACTGGGCTGGAGGGTTAGCTCAGTGGTTCCGGC
>PVIC010053427.1:0-11853 GCA_004025085.1 Thryonomys swinderianus
AGGAAAGTAGTGAAAAAGCAGCAGCAAATGAGGGCAGCAGCCCTTTTTATGTCCCTTACTTTCTATCCAGGCTATATGTCCTTAGCGCAGACAGTACCCACATCCAGGTGGGACTTCTCATTATCCACACTCAGAACTATGCCAAAATCAGTGGACTAATGTGTTATCATGCACCATTAATCCCAGCATCAAATACTCGAGATCTATCCACCTATGACAAGTACCAAGTCAGACCACATGAGGATTTGGGAGGAAATCTAGGAATAAGACATAACAGTCTGCCCCGACTCCAAAATAGTGATGCCCATCCCATTATACAGAAAGCATTTTGTACATTTCCAATAGTTGCCAAAGTACTAATAGTTTAATATTGTTGAAAAGTCCAAGTTGAAAGTCTAATCTGGGATATAAAGCAAACTGTAAATGTGACCTTTTGGCTTCAAGGTCTTCTTCGGAAATCTGTGTGGAAGTTATTCTGACCCTACAACCCTTCCATTCTGCATGCACCTAAAACTAGCAACACCTGGATAACACCAAGGTCTACTGTCAGTCAAAACAGTAGCCAGGCTTCATTTTCTCTTGGTTGTAAAATGCAAGCAGCTGGATCACTTAGCACTCTGATCCCAATCCTGAAAAAATAATTCTCTAGGCTCTGCCACTCTGGAACATGGTGCATGGGATTCTCTTCTCAAACCAACTTCTTTCACCTTTGTAACCTTAGTGCTGCAAAGGATGAGGCTTGTTGCTTCTTGTGATGTTCTCTAGCCATTGTTTCTATTGTCCTGTTCCTTCTTGGAAACCAAGTTCTCCTTTTCTCCATCTTTGCAGTCTGCAACTTATTGGAGCTTCCTTTCTGGCACAATCTCACAATGTTTTACATTATTCCACTGGGCACTTTGTTCTTGATTCCTAACATAAATCTAGCTAAAAGCCTCCAACAATAGCCATGCCACTGCCTCATTAGACGATTACAACTTCATGAACCCAACAGTTTCACTCTAAAAACAGGAACAAGAAAAAGATATCCACTCAACATTCTTATTTAATATACTTTTAGAAATGTTAGCCACAGCATTTAGGCAAGAGAAAGAAATATGAATAGGAAAACAAATTAAATCTGCATTAATTATGAATGACATGATACTCTACATAGAAGACCCCAAAAGACTTCTAGACTTAACCCAATTCAATAGTATCACTGAATACAAAGTAAATGCTCGAAAATCAATAGCCTTCCTCTAGACAAATAACAAATTCACTGAGAGAGAATTTAGTGAAATAATACCTTTCAGAAGAGCATCCAAAAAATGGAATACCCAGGAATCAATCACTAACAAAGGAAGTGAAAGATCTCTACACTGAAAACTGCAGTAATCTTAAAAAAAAAAAAAAAAAACAGCTTGAAGAGAATATCAGAAAATAGAAAGGTATCCCTTGTTCTGGGTAGGAAGAACAAATATAGTGAAAATGGTTCAACTTCCAAAACTGTTACAGTGATTTAATGCAATATCAATCAAATTTCCAATAGCATAGTCCACAGAGGTAGTTCTAGACAACAAAGGAAGGCAGGGGGCATTACAAATGGTGACAAAATTATACTGAAAATGTACTAAGATAATAATAATAGCATGGTACTGCCAAACAAAAAACCAAAAAAAAAAATAAATAAAAACAGACCAGAGGATCAGTGGGACAGATTAGAAGATGCAGAAACAACTCCAGATATACTCAGCCCCCTTATTATTGACAAAGGGGCCAAAAATCTTCAATGGCAGAAAGATAGCCTCTTTAATAAAGGGTGCTTGAAAAACTCCACTTGTGAAAGATTAAAACTAGACCTTTCTGTGTCACATAAGCTAAACTAAAACCCAAATGGATCAAAGTTCTAAACTTTAAAACAGAAATGCTAAATCTGCTGGAACATAGTTTAGGTAGAACTCTTGAAGAGAATGGTTTAAGCAAAGACTTACTAAACAAAACCTGTATAGGAACTACCACAAAACATCAACAACAGAGATCTATCCTTATTAAAAATCATTTGTACAGAAAGAGAAACCACTAACAGATGGAAGAGAACCCACAATAAAGGAAATTTGTTGTTGTAACGCTCAGGATTGAACCCAGAACTTTGTACTTGACAACCAGGAGCAACATCAGTGAGTTAGATCCCCAGCTGGAAAAAAATTTTATTAGACATTCCTTTAACAAAATACTACTATCCAGAATATACAAAGAACTAAAAAAAAAAAAAAAAAATCATATACCCCAAATTTAAAAGCTAAATACAAAAATAGGCATCTGTAACAAATAGATAATTCTCATACAAATTAGAAACAGCAAATAAATATGTAAAAATATTCAACATAACTGGTCATTTGAGAGATGTAGATTAAAACAACACTGAGATCCCATCTTAATCAAGAAAAAATGGCTCTTATTAAGAAATAAACCAATAATAAATGCTGGTGGGTTTATGGGGAGGAAAGGAACACTTCTTCAGGTTTGGTGGGGATGTAAACTGGTCTAATCACTGTGGAAATTAGTGTGAAGATTTCTCAAAAAGTCAAAACTAGCGGTTCCATTAGAACCAGCTATTCTTCTTGGTATATTCCTCAATTAAAGGCATCATATGACAGCAATATATGCAACTTATGTTTATAATGCCACAGTTTTAACAGCTAAATTTTGGGAACAGCCTAAATGCCTATCAACCAATAAACGGGTAAAGAATATATGAGGATTTTTGTACAATGGAGTACTACTTTATCATAAAAAATTGAGACATTTATAGCTAAATGGATGTGCCTTGAGACCAAACTCTTAAGTGATATAAATTGACACGTGTAAATACTTCATTGTTTCTCTGGTTGTGAGAAAATGAAAGTGTAAATGAGGACAAAAATGACCTTAATAAATAGCAATTACTACACAGCAGTGCACTGTACACCATGCACTGAAAACAAGGCTGGGTTTGGTCACAACATGAAAGTCAGTATCATTATGCATCCAGAAACTTAAGGCAGGAGGATTTCTTTGTACTATGATTTCCCCAGTCCAATAAACTTCCTTAAATTTTCATTGTTGTTTTTTGTGTTTATCCAGATGTTTCCACTTATGGACCAGAACATAAATACAGAGGAAGCTTCTGATTTATATCCAAGCAGTTTTGACCCACAGGTTCAAAAAGCCATTGTACTGACAATTTTACATAAGATAAAGTTAAAAAAAAAAACAACTATGAGGATGTAACTCTTTCTTATGACAAAAAATTGGTGAGTATATTTTCCTAGTCAGGCTTTGTGAATTCATGTGGTCTGCTCTGAGATATTTTTTATTTACTTCTAGATTCTCTGTGTTGCTAGCATTTGATTCCAGAATAGGTAATATTTTGATGTATTGTCAATTATTGTCATAAAATGTGTGTTAGCTACTTGTATATTAAAAATTCAACATGCTAAATCATATTTTACATATATATGATTCTATACATTTACATGTTAATATATGGTCTTAAGCCCTTATCAATAATTCACAGAGAGAGTTTTTTTAAGACTGGGGAATTAAGTTCTTAAAAACTAATTCTTCTAAGATATTATTAAATTATTGGGTTCTTTCCTTTAATTTCCTAAGAATATGAAAAAGTGATCTGCATAAATCTCTTAAGAATAAAATATATTTTCTTAAAACATTATATACCTAAAGACAGAAGAAAAAAAAATAATTCCAGTACACATTATGCTAACAAGCTTCAGTCTAGCTAAGTGTAAAGCTATAGTTGCTTTGAAGCGGTGAAGTTTTCAGGTGATTGGTGTTGCTGGCTCACAATGAATAAGGGTCCCAGGGTCCTGCAGGGCAGGAGGGAGACCAGACCACAGTCCCTGGAGAGACAAAGGAAGTTGATAGCAGAGGATTGGCTGGTGTTAACTCCTATGGGGCAGTTTTCAATACAAGTAATTACTTTTTGTGTATCTAAATCTTCACTGAATGTTCAGTTGGGAATGATTTCATTAAATGTTATTTTTTCCACACTATAAATTAATCCCTGTACTCTATATCCCATGCGAATCTCAAAAAAGAGTTGTGAAGATTAATCATTTAATTTGTGTGAAGTGTTTGGAAATTGTTTTCCCCTGGCTTTTTGAGAAGCACAATATATATTGCCAGCTGCACACAGTAGATGCATTTTACTTTTCGAACAATTACTATGTGCCTGACCCTATTACTGGGCAGTGTATGGACAGAGAAAATTTCTAAGAGTTGCCAACTTTAAGGAATTTATAACCTAGTAACAGAATTCTCAATGACATGTTTAGATCTTGATTTTAAATGCCTTTCAGGCCCATAAAGAAAAATTAAATAATAGTAAACCATCTGGAGGGAGCCCCTTGAGGTGGATATGCTGCTGTTGACACAAAGCCCCATGTACCTCAACTCCAGCCTCCTGCTGCCTCCAGAAGTGAGTGCCAGATGTGTTGTGTTACTCAAGTGAAACTGGAAATGCAGATTTTTATGTATAATCAGTTTATAAATGTCATTCAAAGGTTTTATTTCTAAAATTATCTTTGGGTCAATTCAAACATCTACAGATCATCATACACTGGTGAGCTAAGATAATATAACCTCAGAGATAAAAAGCAGAATCAACTAGATATCATTAAGTACCAATTATATATTGCAAAAAATGTATGTATGTAAGGGAAGATAATACTGAGTATAGAATTGGAACATACCACGAAAAACACCTGATTATATATATATATATATATATATATATATATATATATATATATTTCAAAGGAAAATATGAAATCATAAATTACAGGAAATTTACAAATAAATTATGCTGACCTATTATGGTTTATTATGCTCAATTGTATGGAGATTCCCTAAATCGTAGAAACATAGTCTTAAAATCTGGAATGCATTATAAACACTGAAGACAACATGGAGCAACTTTCAAATAAATTCAGTTGTGAACCACATTCTCTTAAATATTTCTCCATTAGTAATAATCAAAGGTGCTTATGAAAATGAAAAAAAAAAATCCTTGTCTTGAGCTTTTAAGATACAAGAAATAGTTATTGTTAGGCATCATGAGATCAAAAGGGTTGGAAACACAAGAACAATGACACTAAGATTTGCTTCCAGGACATTTTGAAATGTTTGTCAAGTTGGTAATTGTGTGCAGATGACATTTTAGAATTAAATGTTCTCTTCAAAGTCTAAACGCCCCTCTCCCAGAAGTGCCTGACCTATCCTGGATCTATTCTAATAAGAAATGATGCAGACGCGTTTGTGCAGCCAGGCACACAGGCTTCTCCTCGGTCGCTGCCACCAGCAGTCAAAGAATCATTGCACACATCTCTATTGTTTGTAGCCCTGCAGGGTCAGGACACATCCTTCAAACACACTTTTCATTTCCTGATCGATGGAGACACAGCCACAGCAGAGTGTAAAATAATATTCATGCATCTCTCTAAGAAAGAAAAGTCAAAAATAGAAGGGGGAAAAAGCTTTTTTGTGGGAAAAAAGAAATTGGAACAAGATTGGTTGAAATGAAAGATTGATGGAGAAGTATTCAATGCTTGCAAGGGAAAAAACTGGGAAAACAATTGATGTCAGGAAGCTTTAGATAAGACACTCAAAAATTTCATTTTAATATTTATTGCTTGTAGTGAAATTGATCGGTATCTCTGGCATGATGAGGTCATGAAAGAAGAGATTGATGCAGGCAAATTCATTATTTCTGCTTCTGTTCTATTTTGATATTAGTCTATTTCCCCCAATAAACTATCTTATTGCATACCTCCTCACTTCTGCCACTTTTTGAATAATGTAATTTTCCTGTCATCTTTTATAAAATATGAGGGTATGCATCTGTTGTAAGGGTAGAGATTAAAAAGTTTCCTTGAGAAGAAAACACGGAGTCTAACCTGATAAACTGCATGAAAGATAAGACAGTTTTCTTTTATCAAATTCTATTTTCTGTGGTCCATCCTCCTTAACTTCTTTACTCTTTGGCAAGATATGAGCCATTAAGTATGCTTAACATGGAAACATATAATTATATAATAGTTTGAGGTTTTTCTCTTTTTGTGTATTTATTCAGCTAGGATATTTTAATACACCTAGAATACTTAATGCAAATTACTGATTTCCTTTGTATTTAAATCAAGGAAACAAACATGACAAGTGAGAATAAATGATAGCATTTAGTCAGATACTAAAACGCCATGGACTGAATCGTGTGTGTCTGAGATCTGGAATCAGATACCAGCCTGCTTTCCTGTGCATCGCCAGCCTTCACATGTGGATGACGACACCCCCTTTCTCATTGGCTGCAGCAAGTCATATGTCCACATGTCCAGAAAACGCTTTGGAATTCATCACCCAAGGAGGTGGGAGCAGCTCCCATTGGGTATGGTGAGGGCATGTTTATCTCAGCTGTTTTACCACATAAGTAGCTGGAGATTATCTAGACTAGGTATTGTAGTACAGCCAAAATGCTTTTACCTATGCAGTGCACAGCTTCAGATCCTATGCCTTCTTTGTGTGGGAAAAGTTATTAATAAAATGATCTCAAATAATATCATGTTATAATTACTACAGTGAGAATTTGGGGGTTAGGAAAAGAGAGATTACTGAGGGACAAAAGTTTAAATCCTAGCCAACAAACCATTATAAATCTTGCTACTAACTCATAGTGTTTCCTGCTTCTTACTATATCCACCAAAATATCCTGTCACCAATGCCACTGCAAGTCTGTACCAAGTGATGCTTCACTCCCATTCCATAGCTGCCTCTTAGCTCCCTGAGTTGCCTCCCAGATTATTGCTCGACCAGAGCCAAAGAAATTTTCTTAACATATAAATCAGACTTCTTCTTTTTCCCATAGTAAAGCTTCTGGTCTCTTCTGTTTCCCTTAGAATAAAATCCAAGGTCATTTTTCTGACATGCCCTCCTTTTGCCCTCTTCTTAGACTCGTATCTCAACTCCATACTGTCTTTCTGCCATGCCAGTCTCTTTCTCCCTAAGGCTAGTCCTGCTCATTTCCAGTGCTGGTCACTGTAGCTCCTCTTTGCAGTGTGGCCCTTGCCTCCTCTGATTCCTTTTGCAAACTGGAGACCTTAAACTACCATTCTTCAGCTCATTACTCTGTTTTCCTTCTTCTTTTAACCAAGTCAGATTGTTTATATGTCTTACTCTCTCTCTCACTTCCTCAATTTCATCCCCTCAGTGAACATTCAAGAGGTTAATACCTTTGTTTTCACTGAATAGACCCTCAGTTCCCTAGGACCATGCTTAGGCTAGTAGGGAGCCATAACATATTTTTACTTGTATATATTACCACATACATACATATTACATATTACTACTACATATATACTGCTTTGTTCACAGTAAAGTACTTATGCCAAGCTGGACAATGCCCCATCCACTCAAAGATGTTAGTTACATCCTAATCCCTGGAACATGGGCACATGCTATTTTACTTGGCAAAAGAGATTTATAGCTTGAAATTAAATTAAGAATCTTCAGTTGAGATTATTCTGCATTACCCAGCTGGGCTGATGCTATTCACAAATCTCCTTGTTAAGGGAAGTAGAAGGGTCAAAGTCAGAGCAGGTCATAAGATGCAGAAGCAGAAGTGATGCAGGGCTGGAAGCCAAGGAAAGCAGACGACTGTTATAAACTGAAAAGGCAAGGGCACGGGTCTGTCCTGGTCCTCTGCGAGTGAACACACACCCCTCTGATAACTTTTTCTAGCTCCCTGAAATCAGTTTTGGAACTATAGCTTTTAGCACTATAAAAGAAAACATGTGTGTTATTAAACTTTATAGTAATTTTAAAAGTAGCCATAGAAAACTATATAGTATTAAAGGTTTTACATGTAATAATTCAAGAGAAATAGTGAATCCAAAACCTAACACTTTTAGAATCCATGGAATTTGTAAAAAACGCAGTAAATATTATGGTTAAATATAGTGTGAATATTCCATTACATAATTGCTAATGAAGCTAATTATGGCACTCCTATATTTTTAGAATCAAATGAAAATCACTGAATCAGAAATTTTCTCTGGCAATCAGTGGATTTTTTTCTCTTGCTGATAGCATCATGAAAGCATATGGCAAAAGAAAACCACAAATCCCATAATTTTCAAAAAGCCCAACCTAGAAATGAATAAGTGAAAAGCTCAAAGTTCTTGACTCAAATGAAGAAAGTAAGAGACTCTTGGCCAGGAAATCCAAGAATAAAAGCCTTGTATTTAACTAATAGGAGAAGGTTAATTGACATTTAGTACTATCTCCTAATTTTAAGATAAAACTTTATTTATTTGTATTTGCTATGATTTAGTTATGGTTTTTCCCCATGAGAAGTTATGTCAAGCTTGGCCCTCACCTTAGTGGTATTGGAAAATGGAGACAGGGCTTAGGAAGTAATTATATGATAGTGGTACATGCTCAAGATAGAATTAGTAAGTTTCTCAGAGAATGAGTTAGTTCATGTGAGAGTGGGTTGTTGGGAAGCAAGCATGCTACCCTCCCACTCTTGCACACATATCTCTCTTTACATAACTCATTTCCTCTTCCACCGTGAGACCAACATCAGCAGCCAAGCAGATGCTATCACTAGTGTGAGCTAAGTAAAGTAGCTTTTCTTTATAAGTTCCTCAGACTTGAGTACTCTGCTATAGCAGAAAATTGACTGCAACAGTATCTTATCAAACAATGTGCTTTTTTAAACCTGCTTACCAGCAACTAATCTTCCTGTAACACTTCTTTTGTTATATTGGCTTAAAGTACTATTGACTTGTAAATTTTAAATTAAAAAATTTATTATTAAATAAACATTGTTTACAAGTTTGTTGCAGAAATTAGACTCAACTGAAAGCTGGGATGATGCATCTAGGGAGACAATCCATTCGTGACAGGGTAACTTGCTACCTATGATTTCACTAATCTGTGTCTAATTGAACTTGTATAAAATGAATTGAACTTATATAAAATGATTTATTGGAGAGTTGTTCAACTAAGAAAATAAGTGAATTATCCTTCTATATAAAATCTTTTTATTTTTCTTTTTGAGACAAGGTCTCACTATGTAGTTCAGAGTGGCCTTGAACTCACTATATAGCCCAAGTTGGCATAAAACTTATGACAGTCCTCTTGTTTCAGCCTCCCAACTGCTGAGATATCAGGTGTGCACCACTATGGTGGGAACATAAAGTCTACCTTTTATTCTTTTTTTTTTTTTTTTTAGAAGGGGGCTTACTTTGTAGTTCAGGCTGGCCTTGAGCTCACTATGTAGCCCAGGCAAGCTTCAAACTCACAGTAATCCTCCTGCCTCTGCCTCTCGAGTGCTGGGATTACAGGCATGAGCCACCATTCCCGGTCATAAAATCTATTTTTACATGTGGAAATAAAAGGGATTGTAATAAGGCAAATCTCACCTTATTGAAATAACTTATTCTATAACTTATTCTTTTTTTAAAAATTTTAATTGGTACATTTTATTTGCACATTATATATACACATCCCAAATACACTCCACATTAAGAATTTGTACCAGTTGGGCCAGAGATTTAGCTCAGTTGTTCTGGTGCCTTCCTCGCAAGTGCAAGGTCCTGAGTTCGATCCCGGTAACCACATACAATGCTGGGCCTGGTGACTCAGGCTCACCAGCAATCAATACCATGTACCACATTGCCGGGTGTGGTGGCTCATGCCTGTAATCCCAGTACACGGGACGCAGAGATAGGAGTATTGCTGAGTTCCAGGCTTGCCCAAGCTCCATAGTGAGCTCAGGGCCAGCTTGAACTATAAAGTGAGACCCTGTCTCAAAAAAAAAAAAAAATTTGCACCAGTATATGACACAGCTTCATTCTCATTTTCCCCTCCCCTACCCACCCTATCCCCCACCCCTATATATGCAAGCTTCATTTCCTTTTTTAACCATCAATTTTTCCTTTCCTCATTATTTACCCCTAAACCCCATTTCCGTTTGAATATTTATTATTTCACAATATCAATCGTGCATTCTAGAACACATTTACAACTTCAGTTTCTCATACCAGAGAAAAACTATGATATTTACATATCTATGACCTATTTATTTCACTTATGAGTATGTCCTGAAGACACGTCCATTTGAGTATAAATGATTCAATCTCATCATTCTTTATGGCAGAGTAATACTCCATCTATGTAGTATTCTTAAGAGCTTGTGGTGTGCGTGGTGAGAAGACTGCATGATCTAAGGCCCTCCCTAGGGAAAGAGGAATCTATCTTCTTCTCAGCCAGAGTCTACTCACTTGCCATGCTCCTTTCAGCACATTTCCATATATGCTTGTTTTTGAAATTATTCATCAAGCTCAAATATTTCTTTCCCTTTTATTATATATTTTCTTTTGTGAAATAATTATTCCAAATTCCCCTAAGAATCCCTGTTGATTATGAGATTCGAACAGCACAGTAAATTCAAGTTGTACATTCAACATACATATCTGCATACTATGTACATTTATTTAAGTGTATTTATGTATAAAAATGTTTCAAAACAGGATAAGTCATGTAAACTACTTAGAAATCATTAGGGTTTAACCAAATAGAAAAATTCTCAGTTATTCAAGATAATCTCCAGGAAAGAAAACACTTTCTTCCTCTTAGCAGTTTTCTCTACAGAAACAAACTCTGGAATCAGTTTTGTCTTCACCCCTCAGACAGAGACTCTGTAGGCCTTGGGATTCCAGCCATTTTCTTTTCCTTTGGACAGTCTTCCCTTTACTCACACTGAGCCATCAGTCTTCCTGGTTTTTATTATTCTGCTCTTGTCCTCTTTTGCTTCATCCTGACTGGCTATTGTTCATCTCTCTAACCTGTCAAGAGCATTGGGAATACCAATCTTCCCCTCTTGGTTTTGCTACCCATCTGACTTTGTGACATCCTCACACGGGAGGAGCGTGTACTCCACTCCATCATCCCAGCTGCTGATGAAAATGTTTAATACGCCTGGCCACAGAGCTGACCCCAGAGAGACACCACCGGTGTCTGCGAAGTTAATAGCTTGCCATTATTAATTACACCTTAGGAGAAACATAGAGAGTGACAGGGGATAGTACACCTTTAACATTTCTAAGCATTGAAACAAGTATTTGATGGGCTTCCATGGAAATTCATTTACTTAAGTCATAAAAACTTTGAGAATTGTTTTAAAAATAGATTATCTTTTCCATAAAATATTCGTAAGCATACATATACACATATAATAAACATTTTGTGTGAAATTTCAAAGGCTTCAAGGACTTTGTGAAATGCATCTTTGAAGGTCCCAGAGTATTCTAAAATACTTAAGATTACTTTAAATACTATAATTATACAGCTTCAAAGTTAATGTTGTATTTAATAGGTGTTAACAGAAACCACAAATTTAATGTATTTTCTACTATGGGTAATATATATCCCTTAAAATTATCTTGGATTGAGTGATGAAGTTAAGCAAAAAAAATTCATACACTTACAGAAAAACAAATTTTTCTGTTGAAATTAGGTAAAACCAATTTCTGAATTGTGTTAAAATTTGTGTAACATAAAATTTACCATGGTAATTTTTATATGTATAGCTCAGGAGCACTAAAAGGTCCATATTGTTGAGCAGTATATCTCTTAAATATTTTCATCATGCAAACTTGAAACTTTCTACCCATTAAACAACCTCTCAGTTCATCCCTGTAGTCTTTAACGACCTCCATTCTAATTGACTGAATGAATTTCAAGACTCTCAGTACTTCAAATAAATTAACTTGTATTTGTATTTTTGTGAATGATTTATTTTACAGTGTAGATAAACAT
>PVIC010053428.1:0-11854 GCA_004025085.1 Thryonomys swinderianus
ATCAGTTGGGGTCATAGCACCATATGTGTCAAATGTCAGACACAAATTGGGGGCCTAAGGAACTTTTTCGTCACTGCTGTCTGTGTTCATGGGTTCCAAAGGATTCAAGTATGAACAGTAAAATTAACTGGTTGAACACATTGTCATTAACACCGTTGTTGAATGAACAATTTTAACATAGTAAATACAGGCCATGTTCTCAACCTGTACACATATATGGTACAGTTCATGTCTCAGCACGTGGGTCAGAAACCCCAGCCTATGATCTGTGGGCAGCTGAGGCAGAAGGACAGAACTCTGAATCCTATCTGGTCTCTTAGGCTGGATCATCCTTCTTATGTTCAAGATTCTCCTCCTCTTGTTGATTTCATAAAAAGAAAACATACAACCCTCAGTGCTGAGTTATGACTGCATTAGGTGGATGGGAAACAATCAGGTCCTGGTCCTTTTCCATGCCAGATGTGCAGAATCAGAGGCCTTATGACAATGCTGCCATGCCTGCGTGTGTGATCTTATTCTGATTCTTTGAGAGGAAAGACTCATGGGAAATATTTATATTTTGACAGTGCCACTTTGTAAGTTCATCATTTTAAAAAGTGATTTTATTGATACACTTTTGATACACATAATGATCACATTCACCATAAGGAATTTTACCTGCACATGATATATCTTGACTTTCTCCCCATTCTCCTCCCTTCTCTTCAGCACTTCTTCCTTTTATTTACAAAAGTTTTGTTTCCATTGTTCCCTTCTGTTCTCTCTTTTTTACCCATACAAGCTCTGCTTTTTATTACTTTATATCTTAAAAACTCTAAGAAACCCATCCATTTTAGTTCCTTAACTACTTAATGACAGTTGGGGCTGAAGAAGTATTATAAAAACATCACAATCCTTGGGTTAATAGAAATTACATTCTAGCTATGTAGGCAGCCAAGAAAATAATTCCACTGCATAGTTATTAGTGTTGCAAGGTTTGAAGTGGTTCTTCTTGGCTCAAATTCATCTGGCACATAACTGACAAATTAATAAAGCACTGATAGTCCACCATCACATTGTGCAGCACCAGGACCTCATGGTACTTGGAAATTTCCCATAGAAATGATGCTGTAGATACCCTTGTGTTCTGGAATGATAGTAGAACTGGGGAGCAAAGGAGTGCTTGTCCAAGTAAGTGGGAGTATTAAAATGATGCATTTTTCTTATAATGCGACTGCTTTCTGTCTGTTTTCTCTTTCAGGGTAAAATTATGAATAAACAGGAATGACATATAAACCTCTGGGACTCAGAACAATTGAAATACTCAGAAACATTATTGAAGCTAGTTTGGCAGTTTTCAGTGACTTCTCCTAAACTTTTGCCTCTATGCAGTAACCCCTTCTGCTTTCTCTACCACATTGCTGCTTCCTCCCTGGCTGGTTAGAGCTCTTTGGCTCTTTGATCCAGTTATTTTAGAAGGCTGACAGAAGTCAATAGCCAACCTTTATATTCTCTTTAAACTTGAGTGCTGGTGTATACTCTGCCAACCTTCTTTCTCAGGCATTTCAAGAATGAGCTAGAGAATCCTTTTTCTTGTTTGTAGTCATGTGTAAAAGCCATAGAACTATTAAAAAGTGTTAAGAATGTCACAGAATTCTTTGTTAGGATGTAGAGTGGCTGTTTTGTGCTTGACCTCATGGTTTTAGCCAAACAACATTTGGACTCTGAGATCAGGGTTTTTGCATGTTGGTTGTTTGAGAGATACATATACGTTAAGGGAAGTGTGAATGTGTGTATGTGCACGTGTGTGTGAGTAGGGAGGGGAATTTGGATGAGTTTTTAAAAGCAAAATCTAAAGTCCTTCAGAAGAGTGACCTTTTACTCTGAAACTATTTTTTTAAATCGAACAGTGGTCAGATGGAAGTTCTTGCAACTTTGATAAGGGTGTCTATGCAAACACATACGTTCGGAGGTCAGGGTTCATTAAGATAGTGACTGCAAAGCTAAGTGGTAACTGGTGCCAGGCAGTGGAGGTATACAAGGTAATTAGAAACATTTATATGATGAGATCATCAGCGTGGTGGCCAAGGATTCTGTGGATGAACTAGAACTCAATAATCAGGATCCATACCTTATGTAAATCAGGTACAATACCCAGGAAAAAATTCAGTTGCATATTAACTTTTTTATTTTCTATGATCATACTGATTTTAACAGAGTGTTCCATTTAGCAAATGGTGTTCTTTTAAGCTTAGTAAATTTAAAGTAAACTCAGTACTTGAGTTCTTTCACTCTTCATATTTTCTTCTTGGTGTTGTTTTTGCATTTTAGGGTCAAATGCAGTGGTAAAGCATCATGGTTAAGTTATCATGCTCCCTGTGAAAGTTTGGGCTTTCATGTTCCCAGAGTTTGTGCTGAAGCTGAATTCCAATTGCAGGAGTCCAGAGAGGTGGAGACTAACAAGGGATTAGGCTGTGAAGGAACAAATCCAGCCTCTTCTTCTTTCTGCCTCTTCTGTCATGTGCAGACATAGGATCTGTCCTCTCCACCAGACACAGCAACATGGCGCCATCTTGGAAACAGGGAGTAACTCTCATCAGACAGCAAGCCTGCTGACTCTTGGATCTTGGGCTTCCTGCACCCAGAGCTGTGAGAAAATAATATCTATTGCTTAAAAGATGCCCATTTTGTGCTATAGAAGCATATGTGGACCAAGACACCCTGGTATTCAACTGCAGGCTTTCTTGGAGGCCATTCCAACCAATGCCTCCAAGTGGCTCTTGGATGCTGGGTGGGCTGTGGAGCCTCTGGGAAGCTGCTATGTGGGTCTTGTACTTACCTGAATCTCAGAGTCATTGTCATTCACTGTTCTTGTGCTGTGCGGGGAATGAGGCACTTGGTTTTCTGCTCTCAGGATCCCAGACCAACCCAGAGATTCATACTGTGCTCTCATGACCCTGTTCTAGACTAGACAAGGGACTAGATGGAATGTTTTCTCAGCAATTCTTACCAACATTGGAACTTCTTATTTTTTTTGAGTTATCCCTTTCCTTCCTTGATTCATTTTATTTTATTTTGTCTTAAATACTATTGTATTTATTTTAGAAATTTATTTTGGAAATTTGAAAGTCAGGAATTGGTCTCATATTGTGGTTGATCATCATCCAGACACAGGCTCACAATACCTTAACTACCCTGAAGAGCACTGACGGAAATCACCAGGCAGTGGCAACACATCTGTGAATGCTATCACACTACCTAGGTATGTATGTGTGTGTGCTTGTACATGTTTACTGCACAGACCACTGTAAATCATTCCAAGTAAATTCTCAGCAAGTGACCCAGGGTGCTTCCCAAACTTACCAGTTAAAGAACCAATCATAGACTGCAACTCAATCATAGATAAATTTGTGGCATTAATCAAATGGCTGCCATTTCAGTGCACGGCACAATTATCCCAAAATGCTGAAGAGGTCCAATCTGCTGTTCTAGCATAATCTCCTCCATGTAGTTCTTAGTTGACTTCAGAAAGAGTACCAGTCACCTTATGGAGCTTATGTCACATGGACTTAGGAGCAGGAGTGGCTATGCAAATAGGGGAGCTCGTTCTAGTGTGACTTGATCAAAATAACTTTATGTTTTCTGAAAACAGAGTAAGATTAGAGTCTTCTGCAGGAAGACATAGTTGAAATGCACCAATGATCAAGATAAATGGTCTTGAAAAATATCCCACATACCCAGCATGTGTGTGTGTGTGTCTGTAAACAAGTGTGTGGGTACATATCTACATGCAGCATTTCCAAGAATGGAGATAGTTCCAGATTCTTCTAGGACAGCCTTAATTGTTTTATTTTCTAATTTAGATTTCATTAAATGTATTTATATAAGCTACATTATATCATGTATGTATGTGATTTTCCCCCCTACAGGTCTTTGGTTAGCTTACTGGTTTTGCTTTGATAACTCAAAAAGAAACATCAGTATCCACAGTTGCTATCCTGACGGAGCAGATAAGTGTCTGATTTGAGGCAGGTTGGGGACCCATAAAATGCAGTCTTCAGTTCTAGGTTGTAGGCCGTTTGACAGCCGTCTCCTGCTGCAGTGGCTTTCTGGTTGACCTCCTATGTCTGCGGAACAGTACCATCCTTTGAGCCCTCACTCAGCACTCCACTCTCTAGGTGATGATCTTGTCCCCATCTGCTCTCTAGTCACTGTTTTAATTTTTCCCTTTTCAGGGTGAAGTGTGGGAGCAGAGTCAGAGCATGTACCATTTTTCCTGGAGGTCGAGTGGAGGGTTGGGTATGTTTTTGTTTAAACTTCACCAATCAACCCCAAACAGGTGGCCTTAGGCTTTCTCTCCCACATCCCTAGCCCACCCACTTCTACTTTGGTTTGTGTTTTTTGCTGCAAATTTGCCTGAATCCTTTCTCCATGTAAAAAGGAAGAAATGGCCTGGCAAAGTCCTACGGTAGGCATGGAGAAGTAAAATCTTGAAATGTCTTATTTGAGGCAGACCAGCAAACAAAGTAAAGATAAACACAGAAGGTGGGTACAGATTTGCAATAAAATGGATGCAATAGAGGGGAAAAGAGCAATAGCACCAGGGAAGGGGAGGCAGATGCCTGAGAGTGGTTGCCACACAAGTTGTTAACGCCCGCAGGATGGAAAGAGCAAGGCTTCTGGCTGCCCAGTATCACTTTGCAGCAGAGTGCAGCATCTTTTCTGCAGGGAATAAGGAGTGCAGTATAGTCACAAAGGTCAAATTTGTTGCCTAGAAACAAACCTAAGGAAACAGCCATCCACCCTCTGGCTGTAATCATTTCCAGAAGTTTGCAGTGCCCGTTTTTTCCTTCTTGCTTTTATTCTTTTGAACCTACTTGCAAGGAACTAACTTTGTTGAGTGCACTTTGCTGTGTGCCCCCATTTCAGATTTCGACGTAGGGTGGGCAGGGCCTCGTGTGGGACCCTCCTCCCAGTCTGGCTTTTTGTTCCTGCACAGAGCACATCACTTTTTCTTCTTTCTTTTTCTCCTTCTCATGTCATGGACTCATGGGGATTTTCTGTTGTTTGTAAGTTGACTGTGTTAAGGCAATGAGGGAAATAGAGCTTATCATTTAGAAATGACTTTTGAAACTATGGAAACCAGGCTGTGACCATCCCCCAAAGCTGGGCTGTCAGAGGAGCTCAGCTACAAAGGGGGAGGGGCTGGGTGGAATCCAGAGCTGGACCTAGGAAGAGTGGGTGCCCACCAGGGAATCCTGAGGGGAAGGCAGAATAGTGACTTTTCCTAAGAGCCCTTCTCTTCTTTTCTTAGCAGCAGCTTTATCTTCTACCTCTCACCTTTATACCTCCGACCCTTGGTTACAAGGAGATCACAGCAGGTTGTGGGGTAAAGGGTGGTGTGACGTAGACAGCCGACTGCACTGTGATGTGCCTTCCCGTATTTAAGCCTCACACAGTGCTGAAACAGTTTGGGCACCTGTAATAGTTTTCTCCATTTTACTGCTATGGAAACGAACTCAGAGAGTTGAAACAGCGTATGTTGCTCATACAGAGAGCGGGAGCAAGGCTGTACCTGAATCTGCATATTTTGACTTCATCACTGGCTTGACCAGACCAGGTATTTCCTAGATATTGCCTGGTTACACCAGTTTGTATGTGATTTTGCTGTGCACTGGCAGTCTAGACCATACCATTGTGTGTGTGTGTGTGCGCATGCATGCACGCACACGTGTGCTGTGTTTCAAAGAGCTCTGAGAAAGGTTTCACAGACACAGAAAACTTGAAAGACTAAAGAACTATGCCCTTTCATTCATTATTCTTATCACCACGTGGAGAAAACAAAGACATGGGGCTTGTCATTCATGGGGCCAAATCACAAGCTGGGGCCAGAACTTAAAAACAAATGGATTAAAAAGAGATTCCATCATAGGTTCTAGAACTTATTAACATCTTCAGTTTCTCATACCAGAGAACAGATACGATATTTACACATCTGTGACCCATTTATTTTGATGTGTATATACAATGTACCAAGAAAGATAAAAATTAAAAAAGAGATTCCAGAAGAAGAAAGGGGAGCGGAGAACGTGTAAATGTGAGTTCTGGTTCTGGTATCAGATTACCTGCATTCCAGTCCCAGCCTCAGTTCTCTGGACCGCAGCAAGTTGGTTCAGCACTGTAAGCCTCAGTGTTCTTATCTTTAGAATGGTGACAACAATAGCATTTGTCCCATTGGTCATGGTGAAATAGTTCTCGTAGACATATAGTTAACCTTGTACAAATGATAGCTAACCTTATTGATTTCATGTAAAAGCACAGACAGGGTCTGGTATAAAGTCTTCTTCATCTGGGGTACATCTGAGATCCTACAGGCAAGTTCTAAACCTTCCTTTCTGAAATGAGTGAAAGGAATTTCTTGTTTTTTGATGGAAGCAGCATGGATCACCCAATGGACACACACACCTCTGCTGCTCCCAACCAGGGGACATGCTAGAATGAAGGAACAATCATAGAAAGTTAAGAAGGCTTTTATCATTTCCCTTCCTCATTCCACAGTTTTAGTGGGAGAAAGCTCTCTGGCTGTCATTGCCAGCTCCCTTCTGGCTGGCAGCCTCAGCAACTGGTGTACTCCCAGCCATCCGCCAGTGGCCTGTAGCCTTCCACAGCCTGACGGCTATTTTGTACTCTGTGCCACTACACCCAGGAAGTAGCCAGAGCTCAAATGTCTGGGGGAAAGCAGAGGCCTCCCCACAGCCCTCCTGAGTCTGGGCAGGTGGCTTTGGGGGTAGGTTCCAGCCCAGGCTTCAGCTGGTCCGGGCTACCCACACCTCTTCTGGCTTGCTCCTGCTCTCCGTGGGAAAGGACTCACCCAGCTGGGCAGCCGCAGGTGGACACCAGTGTGAGGACCTGGGAAGCAAATGCCTCAGTAAGATGAGCAGGACGCACCTCACAATGTCACGTCTTATTTATGAAGCCTAACGCTCCGGTCACAAGGGAGCATTGCCAAGGTGCAATTAAGTGGTATTCTAATTTGACAAATATTTATTGGCTTGTCATGTAAAACATTCATTCAGATTTTTGTGAATAACAACTTGATGGTAGACAGAGGAAAATCTGGAGTGTTTTACAGAAATGTAGAATGCTCTGGGAGCAGCTTTTCTCTGTCTTTGGTTAGAGTGCCAATGTGCTGGACTGATTTGGAGCACAGCGGTAGGTAGCATTTGTGGGGGATTAGCTCCGACACGGAGCAGTAGAGGGGATCTTTCCCTCAGCTATTAGTAGATGGTCACTTCCAACATGACAATGCAGTCCCAGTTCCTTGCATAGGATACTTCACTGGTCCATTTTCCTCATGATCATTATGCCAATGATACATGCCAAGATTTTGGAAAGACATTTACCTGCTAGAGAATGAGAAATCCCACAAATATTGGGACCTACTACCTAATTGAAATTTCTGTGTAGTGGTCTAAGAGACATAGCCAGACACTGCCGCCAAGGCAAAGGATAGAACCACGTGACCAACATGGTTCCTGCTTAGTCCCTGTGAGAACAATGCGGTTCCGGCGTGAAAGACATCACCTCACTCGACTCTGAGACCTCTCTACAGTGGACCCGTCCTGTAGAGCTGAGCAAGGGTGGACCAGGAATGACATGGCCCTTGGGCCAGCCACCTTCTTTACACTTCCTTCCCTATTTCTTGGGCTCTTTATATATATATTTTATATTTCTTGCTTCTTCTCTTGGTAAGATATTATTTTATTGTATGTTTTTCTTCGGAATCTATTAATGCGTCTTGAGTACTCTTCATATATTTCCTTATTTAATCCAGGAGAGTTCAGTAAAGGTCCAGTATTCTGGGTGATCTTGTCATACTTCCCAAGTCATGATGGAATGAGTAGCAGGGAACCAGAGCTTTGTGGTGGTTGGAGAAGTCCCTATATTAAGGGAATTTATGAATATTCATACACATTGAAACAGTGTTTTTCAAACTTTTATGTCCATTATAGTTACCTGAAAAGCCTCTTAAGAATATGGTTGGATATAATCTAAACCCAGCCTCTATTCAAATGAATAGCAAGACATGGAGGTTACCTGCCTAAAACACAACAGCCTACACTGGTTAGTTTTTGCCCCCCCCCCATTATTTTAATTTATTCTAAAATGCAGATTGAGGCCATTGTTTCTATATGTAACCAGACCCTTGGAAGGCTTATTTTCTTAGTTACTTTTCCTCAGTAGTTACTATAATAATATTGAAAGTTTCTAGTCTGGGAGGCTATATAGCTAAATTTAATTGTCTTTATAAGAACAGCTCAAAACTTACTTCTCCTTAAACAGTTCTTCCTGTTTCTCACTTCCAATCTCTCTTTAACATCCCTCTAGCATTTATATAGTTAACATTATTGCTATAGTCTAAATATTCTCCAGTACAAATGAGTTCATGTGTACATATGAGAAAAGGTTTAAGTGCATTCTGGGAGTGTCTAAGACTAACATTGTTTTTCACACTTTCATACCTGAAGAGTCAGTTAAGAATTCAGTCGCTTGATTTCATCCTTAGAAATTCTGCTTCAATGTATCTAGAACAGTTTCTGGCTTCCTAGGTAATTCTGATACAGCTTGAATCTTAAATAACTCCTAAGATTTTTTTTCTTTCTTTTTTGTTGAGACAGGGTCTTGCTTTGCAGTTCAGGCTGGTCCTGAGCTCACTAAATAGCTCAGGCAAGCCTTGAACTCAGCAATCCTCCTGCCTCTGCCTCCCAAGTGCTGGGATTACAAGCATGAGCCATTATGCCCGGCATTGTGGTGTGTGGTACTGATTGCTGGTCACCATGCCTGGTACTGTTGTATGTGGTTACCGGGGATGGAACCAGGGACCTTGTGCTTGCTAGGCAGGCGCTGGAACCACTGAGCTAAATCTCCAGCCCCCTAAAATTTTTTTAGAAACCTCTTTTCCAGTGCTCTGGATTCTTTCTTAATTTGATATTGCTGTATCTGTTAATATGGGTGAAAACCATGCTAGCCATTAAGATTTATTAAAAATAAAATAGTTTCCTCTGTTTGTTATTTGAATAGTATGAAGAGTTTAAGGAAGGAAGACATGAAGATTTTCTAAGGAAAGCAGGCTATAGTTAGACTTGTATTTTCCTGCTGCCAGCAGGGATTTGACCCTATTTCCAAATGCCCAGGGATCCTTCCTTTCTCTGAAACCCACACTAGGGGTTCTCAGAATGTTCCCAGAATAAGCAGGTTTAGTGTCACTGAGCAACTCAGGAGTAATATAAAATCTCTATCCTGTTCTCAAATATGTTGGATCAAAAGCTTTGGGCTAGGGCCCTTTATGTGATTGGAATTATGCTAAAGATAATGACCTGCATTATTTACTGTCAAGTGATTTATTTGACATGGAATTACCTTCCTAAGCTGCCATAGAATAGAACTTTACTTTGGGTGGCAAAACAGTAGAATGTTATTGTCTCTCAGGCGTTAGGGCCAGAAGTTCAGGCGCAGGATGTTAGCGGGTTCGGTTCTTTCTAGTGGCTGCACGAGATAATTGGTACCGTGTCTCTTTTGGCTTTTGCAGTTTGCTAGCAGGCTTTGGTGTTGCTTGGCTTGGAGATGCGTTACCCAGATCTCCTGCTGCGTCTTCACGCAGTGTCTTCCCTGTGTGTTCCAAGGGCCCCTTTTATAAGGACACCAGACTTACTGTTAAAGACTGTTCCACTTAGCCTGACTTTGTCATAACCTAGCTAATCACATTATCGAGTACTTTATCTGCTGTTGAAGTCCTGAGAGTACCAGGAAAACAATTTTAGCATATGTGTTTGGGGAGAAATAATTCAACCCATACCCACCACTGGAACTGACAAATATCTTCTTTTTTATCGACAAAGCCAGCCATCTTCTTTTCCTGGTAAAAGTTTTTAGCTCGAGGTTTTAGCTACATCTCCTGACACCATATAATACCTGCATCCATTTAGCTGGAGGGTCAACATCAGTGTAAATATATTACATCTTTTCACACTAAATTATAGTTAGTTTATAAAATGATTTAAAAGCAAATATGCTGTCAAACACTGGTGATATTCCAGTGTGAGGCTCTGATGACAGTGGTAGTTGCTAACATTAGCAAGAGTTTATTACATTTTCTGAAAATTTTTAGTTTTTCAATTTTATTTGTTATGAATATATGTTGTGGTTACATTCCTTAGGAGGAGTTGGCACATGTATAAAGCTCATCTGAATGAATGTGTTTTTCATCTCGTTCTCTATCCTGTCCTCCATCTCTTAGTATTAAGTGATTTATATGCATTATGCCATTGTTTCTTTCTCAAGTTTTACAATGGTATTATATTAATTTAGAGAAGAAAACACTGCAGTACTTAAATACTTTGCAAAAAAATCATCCCGCTATGAAAGGGCATTTCTGAAATCCAGACTAATTTGCTCTATTAGCTGTTTTCACAATGCAGCCATTGTGAATGGGATGAGAAAGTAACAACGGCTCCTTATTCAATGTTTTATGGCTTTTAAAGTTTTGTGTAATGACCTGTTTCTGAAATAAGTTCACTCTGGATTGCTCATTGGAAGGTCACAAGAAAAAACTGTGTTTATCTGCCTGAAAATATGTCCCTTAAATTTTAGCGTAACATCTCAGTATTACAAAATTGAGTTTTTAAAACAGCACTTTAACTGATGGAAATACGATAAAACACGTAAAATCAGTGACATTGTGAAAGAAAAGCCAGTGTTTTTGCGATAGCATAAAAACTCGCACATTTTTCATTCAGGGAACTAAAGGCAAACAAAAAAACGAGGGAAGAGACTTAAATTACATGTGAGATTATGGAAACATTTTCCCTCCTCTCCATTCTAATCAGCCAACAAGACTTTCTTCCTTTGCTCTGACTGGCTATTGGGTTAATCTCATCTTCTTCCCTCACTAGAATCTGAAACACTTTAACGTTCTCCAGTGAGATTCTAGCAAGCTAGCTTCAAACTTCTATGGTGTCCTGAAGAGATGGAATTGAGAAGGTCTTCTTTGTGGAGCTTTCCCGGGACTGTTTTGATAAACTTCCCCACAGTCCGTGAAAACCCTATTGGTCTGCATGCTCATGCAGTTTAGATACTGAGACTAGAGTCTGTGGTTTGACACCTGGGATGGTGTAGACAGAGCCTAAAGAAGCACCGAAAAGGAACCTAGAACTGTACTTTGCACAGTCTGATGGGAAAACACACCACTGTGGGTTCTTGTTAGAATGCAGACTCTCTTCCATCCCAGTGCTGAGATTCTGCAAATCCACAGATGACGCCGTTACTCCACAGGGGATGGTGCACCACAGGATGAGTAGAAAGGAGTCCAAACTTCTCTTTTAAACCTGTCTGCACATCAAAATTACCCAGTGTTTATTATTTTTAAATAACATCTCTACTGAAATAAATCCATTCATTAAATTATACAATTTCATGGCTATAGTATACTTACAGAGTTGTGCAAACATCAACATAGTTAATTTTAGAATTTTTAATTATCCCCCCAAAATCTTGGGTACTCTTCAGCAGCACTATCTCTCCAAAGTCTTTTCTCCTTCTTCCCTCAAGCCTAGACATACATTAATCTACTTTTTGTCATGAAAGATTTGTTTAATTGGCCTCTTCATTTCAGGGAAATCATATATTAATATTTTCACATAGAAGGCAACGTCTTCAAGATTCATCCATCCACATTTATCAGCACTCTATCACTTTTTACAGGCAAATATTATCATTATCCATACACACAACATTTTATTGACCTTTTCTTTGAACAATGGACATGTGAGCCCACATTTTAACTATTGTACATGATGCCACAATGTATATTAATATA
>PVIC010053429.1:0-11857 GCA_004025085.1 Thryonomys swinderianus
AATTAAAAAGACTGGATATACCAAATCAAGGATAGGAAAGGATCTAGGGAAACTCCAACTCTCAGACAATGCAAAGGCAAAAAATGAAAACAGTTTGACAGTTTCTTAAAGCTATCAACATAATTCTAGATATACCCTACTCAATTCATTTCTAAGCATTTAATAAAAGAGATAAAAAGTAGGACTTCTGGTTAAAAAATTTCATGCTGTTCAGGGATGGAAATTTAACTCAGTGGTTCTGGCACCTGCCTAGCAAGCACAAGGTCCCTGGTTCAATCCCCAGTAACCACATACCACAATTCCAGCTGTAGTGACTCATGCCCACCAGCAATCAGTACCACATACCATAATGCCAGGAGTGGTGTTTCACACCTGTAATCCCAGCACTCGGGAGGCAGAGGCAGGAGTAATGCTGAGTTCAAGGCTTGCCTGGGCTCCACAGTGAGCTCAGGGCCAGCCTGAACTACAAAGTGAGACGCTATCTATTAAAAAAACAATCATGCTGTTCATATCAGCTGCATTTCCAAACCTTGAAACAATTCAAATTTTCAACTGATAAACCATTTATAATGCAACCATACAACAGAATATTTCCAAGAAATAAAACCTAAAAATGAGAATTGATGGAGACCACCCTGAACAAGCTGCAAATTCATAAATTTATTTTTATATTAAAACTCTGAGTCTATTAGCCTAGAGTGGCTGCTTAAGGAGCCAGAAGTTGGTGTGCAGGAAAGGAACAACTCCTCATGCCACTGGTTATAGCAGAAGTCTCAATGATCCATGATGTTGTGGCATCTTGAATGGCAAAACAGTGCAGCTAAAGGGAGCATGACTCTTACAGAAAAGTACTCAAGAGACAAAAATTAATCCAAGTGAAGAAACAAATTTCCCATTAATCTATGAGCTATTTGTAGGGAACAAGGGAAGAGGATGTAACCAGAACCATTGCCATAAATTCCAGTCTCCTGTGAGTCCAACAGCACAAGGCAAATTAATTAGTAAATAGAAATAAGACTTAGAAAAGAAGCTGAGCTTGGGTCTAATCTATGCTAATCTGGTTAGCAACAATGGTAAATCCAAGTTTGCCACACCTTTTATTCAATACATCCAGAGCAAGCAATGTAACAGGTCACCAAGAGGACAGTACTTTTGGAGTATCAGGCCAACTGGTCACTCAGAGAGTAGCATGTTCTTACATCCTAGAAGAATGAGCATTTATGTACATGAAGGTCTCAGTGTAGTTCTGCACTAGAGCAACACCGCATGTGAGATCATTGAGTCCTTGTTGCTACCAGAAGTGAAGACAAGAGACAAGTCTCCAAATCTATCTGCAGGCAGGAAAGATCAGCCCAGTCATAGTTCAGACTGTGTAGTTATTTCTCCCAAATATTATTGTTCCCAACAGCTGTTCTTGCTAGAACATTCCTTCTTTTGTTGCTAGGAACCTGCTCACGTCAGTACTCTCAACTTCACTGTTCCCTGCACTACATCACACCCTATCAAGAAGCTTCATGTTCAAAAATAGCAGTAAGCTCCAGCAGACAGTGTCTTGGCCTGATCAGAGCTTTGACCAAACTGGGCCCCCATTTATGCATTACAATCTTATATTTTTTATTCTGCCACTGTATACTTGGTCCGTCTGATCAGCCTCCAGTAGAGAATGTCTGATAACATGGAACTATGTGCTAAACTGACACCATAGACTACCACTATGTGATAGTCTTTGTGTGTCATTCTGAAAAGAACAAAACCACAAAGATCGAGAATCAGATCAATAATTTGCACGTATCAAAGTGGAGAAGGGAATTTAACAAAAAAGGAAATAAAACTTTCTGGAATATTCAAAATATTTTTTCCTTCAGTAAGAGAAAATACAGGGCTGTATAATTCTTTCAAGACTGACCAGCCTGCCTACACAAAAGGGCAAATTTCACTGAATTTAAAGTGCTCCTTGATAAAAATTAATTTTAAAAGAACATCTTAGCCTGTGTCCAAAGCAAAGGCTAAAATAAATTCTTGTGTCACAGACTTTCAAGGACAAAATCCTAAGGAGCAAATGTGAGTTATAGAAATACTGACACAGAAGAATTCTCACCTGTAAGATGAATTACTATTTTAACCTTTAAAATCTAAATTTATGCTTTTTTATAAAAGTCAATCTTCAAGGGTAATAAATATAAAATTTACCTATTGCTAGGGTCCCAGCATTCCTGGCATGAGTTATGCAATGCCCACAAGTCCTGAAGTGACCCCTAACATTATATAAAATTGAGTTATTAGGAAAATACGTTATTCTTCACATCTCTGACTTTATTCTTACTGTATCTCAGAAATCTGTAACACAACACACTGATGCAAATAAAAGTTATCTGCATCTTTTAAACCACATTAAGAAGAAGGAGAAAAAAGTAGATGTTGCAATATGTTGACAATTCACAAAAATCAATTAGCTTTGGAAGACTGACAATATCAAAAGTGCTACATTTTAAAACAGAGGAAAGGAGAAAAAAAAAAAGAAAATTCCTTTTATGATAAAAACCAAACAGTAAAGCTTTCTTGATGAGGGACATAATGAAAGTAAAATATTTATGTGGGTTACCATAAGAAATTCTGATTTAATTCCGAATACTGAGATCATATTTCCCATTGGTCTTTATCATTGTATATTAACATTGTCTGTGCATTACTAATGACTGGCATCTCCTTTTTTCACCTGTGTGATTAGTCAAATATTAATGACTTATTAATGTTAAGGCCAGGCATGGTGGCTCATACCTGTAATCTCAGCACTCAGGAGTTTTGCTGAGTTCCAGGCTTACCTGGGCTACATAGGAAGCCCAGGGCCAGTCTGAAATATAAAGCAAGACTCTGTCTCAAAAGGAAAGAAAAAGAAAAACAAATATTAAGACAAAGGACATGATAGACCATTTTTTCATGAATTTTTGGATACATCTTATAAATGCATTATGATCACATTCAACATTGAGAATTTATACCTATACTTGACATATCTTAATTCTCATTTTTCCGATTCCCCTGCCCTCACTACAATGCTCCACACCCCATATACATGCTTTGTTTCCTTTTTATAACCATCAAATGGTTTTTTTCTTCATTTTCCGCTACCCAGCCTTTCCCTTTTCCCTTTGAGCATTTTCTTTCAATATCTATCATATATATTTTCATTCATTTATACTTTCAGTTTTTCATACTAGAGAAATGATATGGTGTTTACACATCTGTGTCCTATTTATTTCATTTATGAGTATGTCCTCAAAGTACATCCATTGGAGTCAAAATTACTCAAGTTTATCATTCATCATGACTGAGTAGTACTCCATTTTATTTAAAATAAAAAATAAAACACCTATATCTTCTTCATCCAATCTCCAGTTGATAGGCATTTGGGTCGTTTCAAACATTTAGCTATTACAAACTGACCTGCAATAAACATGGTTGCACATGTGTCACTGTGATATGATTCTTTTAATTCTTTCATGTAAATATCTAGCAGAGAAATAGCAGGGTCAAATGAGACCTTTAATCCTAGTTGTCTAAGGAATCTCCTCACTGATCTCCATAGTGGTTGCACCAGTCTATATTCCCACCAACAGCAGAGAAATGTTCCTTTCTTCCCACAGCCCTGCCAACATTAGTTATTGGTTGACTTCAGGATAGCAGCCATTCTTTGTGTAGTGAGATGGAATCTCAGTGTTGTTTTCATCTGCATCTTTCAAATGTCCAGTGATGTTGACTATTTCTTCATACTGAAATTTAATGTTCTACTTAGGTATCATGTTAATAAGAATGAAAGAATCATACAAAGTTCATTTCCCAAATACATTCTTATTTGATTTGTAAAATAAGTTTTCCAGTCACAGAAAATTGAGGAAGAACAAATAAAAGGCCAAGAATTAACTTAGATCCTTCATTTGCCAGGCAAATCTAATTATTCTGCTCTCATATGGAAGCGTAAATGAAAGACCTCTGTTTAATGTTACTATGTATGCTCAAGAGCATCTGTTTCTCAATAGATATCAAAGGCAAGAATTACAAGGAGAAAATTTCTTAGCACTAGAATTTGGAAGAGATAGAAAAATCTTATTTTGAGTAACATAAGGGTCTATACAGCCTGAAATAATTTATATAAATAAATACCTCCTATCCTGCTTTATCAGAGGAATAAAAAGATATACATGATAAAACAAGCTAAGTTTCCTCTGAGCTGGGTAACTTTAGATATCAGAGTAAGTTTTAAATAGGGACAAATTTGTAACACTTTCCTAAGTCTCAGTCTCTTAAAGCTCCCAGCTATTGTGATGTGCACAACCTTAAAATAGTGGCACAAAAAGAAACAGTGCATTGGGCTTGGCAGGAGGACAGAGTGACATCCTTACAAAACCAGTATCTGACTGACATTCAAAGAAGCAAACAGCCCAAGAAATCTGTGAGGATCAGTGGGTATTCCAGTCATCTGATTTTTAAGAAAGAACATACAAAGAGCTATTACACAAGATACAGTCCTAATTAACACCATTATTTTTCAAAATATCTGACTTAAACTCTCCTAGCACTCAACTCTCATAGTCAAAGCCAGTCTCACCTTATTTCTTAATCCAAACTCAGCTCCATTCAGAGGATGAATAAAGATGACTTTTATTTTTGGCAGGCATCACATCAGCCTCGACAGAATGTGGGAGCCAAAGATGGTGGAGGCTCTGTATGTGTGAGAGGGGCTGAGAGAAGGGAAAGACAGAGTGAGGAGAGACAGAGGAGAAAATAAGAGGGAGGGAGATGGAAAGCACAGCGAGAGAGAGAGTGAGATATAGATTGGGGAGCAGGAGAAATCATTAAAAAATGTGATTTCAGGAGATCTTTTATCCAACTCTCAGCCATAACTGGATGAAGTGCTTTCTTTCTTTCATATTGTTTGGTTTCTACTTCAGTAAACACTTTAACAGCTTGGGATGGGCAGAGTAAGGCTGCTAAAATTTGGCAGATACCAAAGGTCAGCTCCTCTGACTAGTATAATGGAACTAATCTCCATGTGAGGTTCTTGTTCAGCTTTCTGTGGAAGTCTCAGAACCAGCTGCCCTCCTTTTGTTCCTTAGAATGCCACTGTGGTAATATCAACTCCTTATCCCTCTGAAGATTACAGCTGCCCAGAGCCTCTGCTAATGGAGCTGTTTGGCAGGGACTTAGCTAAATATTCAAGCTGAGCCGCTAGACTCAGTGGACAGGACATTTGTCTATCCTTGCAGGACAAGCCTGGAAAATCCCCTCCCTTTTTCCTGAAACAGAAAATGCTTCGGAGGGAGTCAAGCAGAACTATTAACCATCACTCATTTGATTCTTCCTCTTCTGTTTCTGGCATTTTGCCATACTTGGAAGAGTGGTAACACATTCTCCTCTTTAATCCAGGGAGACCTACACCCCTCCAGGGGCAAAGCCTCGAGTCTTGCTCTCTCCTGGATTCCAATCTTCCTTCATCTTCGTTTCTCAGTGTTCTTGAACTCCCACTGGCAGCCTCAACTTCATTTTTTCTGAAACTACAGTTACTATTATTTATGTCAAGGTATTCTTTTCAATAAGTTCATACCCATTTGAATCTCTAAGAAATTTGTGGGATAAATGAGTTGCTGATATTACTCCCCTTTTATTAGACTTGAAAATTAAAACTTTAAAAACCCAAGTTATCTATGTAAATCACATCAAATAGCTAAGAAAATGAGATAGTATATAAATTCGTGAATAAATAAGCAAAGGACTTGTTTGAAGAGAGATATAGAGCAATATCTAATTTCCTAGCATTCGCACCACTCATTTCCTAGAGGTAATATTATAGACAGCTAAGTGAGTGAGAAATATGATGGGCATTCAGAGAGGGCCTCCAAGAAATCACTGCAGAAGACAAGTGTGCCTGGAGGTACAGCCACTGAAGGCCAGGCTTCCAGACAGAGAGTCAACTACACCCATAGACTTTCCCTCAGGCTGAACAGCAGTAATTGATATTCTAAACAGGCATGCATCCTGTGGGTGGAGAACCCAGATTTTAACCCTTCCCTTCCAAGAAAAGCCCTTGTTTGTTCCTTACACACTTGCTAAGCGACTTGTTTCCCCATTTGATTCCTATTTAATCAATATTATCAAAGTGACTACACTTGTAATCTTACTGGTTGATGTACTTTTACCCAGTTTACACCCACCTTGTGATTTTCCATTAGATCAACATTACCTAAGCAACTATACTTGTTATTAGTTGACTAGAATTTTTGTCCCACCATATACACACCTGAACTCGTGGCTTTGTTCTAGAAAACTCCCTTGAAGAATGGGGTATGGGTGTAACCCACTTTCTGAACTTCTTTCTTTCTTAGATAGAAACTACTTTTCTCAGTAAAAATTTTCCTACTCTTAACTTCCATTGTTCCTAGAATTCTTCTTTTGATTCTAAAGAACATTGGGCATCAAGCACTTTACAAGTATATTTCCCTACCAGAGACCCCTGCAGTAAATTCTCATCTCCTACTCATTCTTATGGCACAAAATGAGAAGAAAGAATGCAAGACAGAATAAAGTGACAAAGAAATGGGGGGCCCAAATGGCCAATGCTGAGGGCGTAGCAAAAGACCCTTGCCAGCCAAAGTTGTGATATTTATTGGTGACACAATCACAGTCGAGTTGAGGTAAGGGGTTATATGAAGTTGATATGGCTACGCTACTCATGCAGGCAAGGCATGGAATGGAAGAGATTAAGCTTTCTTGTACATTGAACAGAACAGAAAAAAATGTAGGTTTTTGTTAATAACTATCTCTTTAACACAGAAGGCTTTAACACTGGGGAGGTGCGAGTCATCCTGACCTCAGTGGCTAGGTTCACCCCGCTGAACCCTACAACTTCCCAGGCTGTCTCCTGGGTCTCTGCTGTGGCCACGGGTGGGGAGTATTTGCACCTGCAGTGCTTCTGTGAGTCAGGATGGCTTCGGTGGGACTCACTTCAAATCAGCCAGTTGCGGGATTGACTCTTCACAGCAATGCAGCAGTATGTATATTTCTCTAGTATTTGGAGCCCATATATCATCCCGATGTCATACACACTGTATCAATAACACAGAATTAAAATCTCTTCTACTTGCCTCTGTAGGTTATATACACAGTTTGGAGCTATAATGCAAGTAAGAGAGAGAAAATAATATGTATATCACTGTTAAGTTAATGAAATGTTTTATCACTGTCTCTTCTCTATCCATGTATCATCACGCTGCATTTCATGGGCATATTAGTTTCATTTCCAGTCAGAAATTGAGGCTTGAAAAGATAAGTAGCTTGTCTAAGTGAATACAGTAAATTGGTGGTATAGTTGAGATTTGAACACAAACCATCTGATTCTTGGACTTGTGCTTTCTCAGAGAAAGAAAAAAATTTTGACCAGCACCAGCTCTTTTATGTATGAAGATTCCTCTTTTAGACATGGTCAACATAGGAACAGGCACTTGGCTACTATGTTGTCTTCACCAAGTGCTTGCCCTGCCCTTCCTATAACTCCCACACCAATATATATTATATATATCCATATATACAATATATATACAATATATATGTATATAGGAACTTTGTTTCCATTTTTTGTTTTTATTATCAAATATTTTTCTTTCCCTCCTTTATTTTCTCCTGCCCACCTCCAAAACAGGACACCTATTCTGTGTGTAGTAGAAAAGAGATATTTCAAATGACTTTGAATTTTTCAGGGACCCAGGTATAGAGTTGCCACTGTGGGCATATGGATCCCCTGTGGTTCTGTATGCTCTCATCCTACAGGCATTGTTGCTGGGTCCGTTGGATTAAATAATAGATCATTTAGCATAAAAGCTAATAGGTATCAAGATTCTGAATCTCCCTGGCAGACAAACTTAGTCACATTACTGAAGTCTACTGGAAACGTGACGCTAATGACAAGTAGGAACTTTATAGCTTCTATTTTCCTTTGCTGACATTACAAATGTAAAATCTTTCATTTCCACGTAAGTTCATCTACTTGATCTATGCTGCTAGGCCACATATTTAGTATCTTCCTGGCAGCAGGAAAGGTTCTGTCAGAGACCACTGTTAACCTTGCATGGGGAAAATTTATTCCAGGACTGAGAAGCCGCCCCTAATCTTCTCATCCTTATTCTACCTCACACCTTGCTTAGCGTTGCTCACCTGCAAACCCCAAGGACATTGTCTAGCTATAAATGGGTCACTAATCACACCAGCAAGAATGTAAAAGGATAAAGAAGCCTCTCATGAAATAAAAGGAAATGGAGCTGGAATATAGATATTGAACATACTAAATATTGGGGAATATATGAGGTATTAGAAATAACTAATTCCATAGAAAGAAATGTCAACCTACTAAGATGCCTCTAACAGAACTCAATTATCCATAAGAACTATGTCTGCATATATGCTCACCATAAGATAACACTACTGGAAAACAGCTACTCAGAGTGAGAGATAGAGCAACAAAGCAAAAAAGCAACTCATTTCTTCATATTTCCTGTCACCTAGCCCCTACTGGCCCAAAGCGAATCTATGCAATCTTAAAATTCAATACAATGGGCCAGAGATTTGGCTCAGTGGTTCTGGTGCCTGCCTCACAGGCACAAGGATCTGAGTTCGATCCCCGGTAACCACATACAATGCTGGGCATGGTGACTCACGCCCACCAGCAATCAAGACCACATACCACAGTGCAGGGCATGGTGGTTCACCCTGTAATCCCAGCACTCAGGAGGCAGAGGCAGGAGGATTGCTGAGTTTGAGGCTTGCCTGGGCTCCATAGTGAACTCAGGGCCAGCCTGAACTACAAAGCAAGACCCTGTCTCAAAAGCACACACACACACACAAAAGTAGCCAAGTGTTTTATAAATAAGATAAAGTTAAAAATTAATCAGTATAGCCGGGGGTGGTGGCTCACACCTGTAATCCCAGCACTTGGAAGGCAGGGACAGGAGGATTGCTGAGTTCGAGGCTTGCCTGGGCTACATAGTGAGCTCAGGGCCAGCCTGAACTACAAAGCAAGACCCTGTCTCAAAAAAAAAAAAAGATACAATACACTCCTTCCCACTTTGATGAATGAAGGCTTCTCATTCCTATAGGAAGAGCTGCTTGTTTGCTATCACATGGCTGTATAATTACAACTATACAATACTATGCTATCTACATATCACTGTTGTATAATTATAGCAAGAATGATAGCTGTGTGTTATATGTGTATCATATATATCCACAAGTGATGTATCACACATATGCATACATGATGTGCATATCATATACACATGTGTATCTAATATGTATCAAATATATATGATATGTATATTAGATACATATATATTTGGCTTATTCATCTTTTATAATTAGTAAGATGCCAGCCACATAACAGAAACTGAATAATTACAATTCAATGAAATTATTAGTCTCCACTGTATGTTCCTATATTACTGACTTCATTTCAAAGCAGCCCCTCTTCTTCTTCTTTTTTTTTTTTTTTTTTTTGGTGCAGTCCTGGAGATCAAACTCGGGCCCTTGTGCATCCAAGGTTGACACAGTACCACTTGAGCTAAAACCCAGCCATTGCTCCTCATACTTGTGCTCTGAGTTTCTTTTGTCCCTCCTCTCTGCATTGGTGGTTTCTTTGCAAAGAGAGGACACAGGGCCTACTCATTCTGGTAACCTGATACTTATCAAGTATTTCTTTGAAAAACAAAGTCTATAACTGTTTCACGGGAAGAATGCAAAACATGGCCTCTAAAGTAATTCAATTCTAACATTCCATTATAAAAGTAAAATGAGTCCCTATAAAACATGGTACTTTAGACGCATACAGTGTAGTTAAGAAGTAAGAAGAATATCAATTAAATGGTTAAGGAGGTTATGCAATTCAGGCCATTGAATTGTAATTAGGCACTCAGTAATTTTGTAATTTTATACCCTGCCATATTTAAACAAAATCAATGGAAAACAAGACTTGGGAATGTAATTATTTTAAATAAATTGAACACAGTGTGTGCCCCTAGAAGGAGATTTTTGATGTGGAGTTTTTATGTTCCATTCATCTCACTCCCCATCTGTCTGATAAAAATCCTAGTAATTTTTATTTTAAAGTTGATCTGAAGTCTACAGGATTTTTTTTTTTATTACTGCAGAGGTCACCTGGAAAGCAGCCATCAAAAATTAAGAAGTGAGAATTGTAACTCACAGCTAACAGCAGTTAGTTGCATTCTGAAAATGGAATCCAATAATCAGCAGAATTTAGAAATTTCAAGCCATCAGCAATTCATGTGCTTCAACTTGCTGGACTGGTTTACTCTTACCTGTCACGAGGAATGTATTAAGTCAGGTTCCCCACAATGGTAAACCTCCCCAAATAACGGGGTATCAAAATCCTGGATGGAAATGATATGCATATTTAAGAGGGACTGAAGGTTGCCAGTAATCCTGTGGCCTTCCTCAGAAGACAGGTTCCAGAGGGTTTTAATGGGTGCTCAAACCCAAACTCATATGTGGTCTCTGCACCAAAACCCCAGTATGTTTTCATCTATTTCTTCATGTATCACTGAAACTCTCTAGTACAGCACCTGTAGAATATTCCCCTTGTCAAAGACAGGGACATAGAGAGCTCCATGAGTACAGGACTTGTACATAAGGCTTTTCATTTGCTTTATACTTCACTGTCACCATCTTGAAGATCAGAATAAATTTTGAACACGTGTTCACATTTTTATTTTGTATTAAAACCCTTAATGCAAATGCTTAAGCCCTTCACTACCTGATCAGTAGGGTTAAAAGTAATAACAGCAAATAATACATATATCAAAATATTGTACAGACTTAGAAAGGAAATCAATTACAGCTAGGATCAGGATCAGATGAGAGAAACTTTCACATGCTCCCCTCATCTCTGCTCCAGAGAAAATTGTGTTTATCGAGGTAGCTACTCCCACAACTTTGAGATGGTTGCTCTTAGGCACTGAGGTTTGGTAGTTCATTATTACACCAGGAAGAATGAAAGGCAAAAACGAAAACCACATTGTGTCCTTGGATCCTCCTTCTAACTCTTATTCCCTGCCATCCCACCACTGTCCCCAAAGCCCTATTCATTTCCTTTATCCGCTAGCCCCAGGGATCCACTGTTCCTGTCCTTTTTAACAACCAGGTCAAGGTGTTTTTCTGGGAAAGAAACTCATAAATTATTTTTAAAAACAGTCAAAGATTAAATGAATTAATACACTTAAAGCTCACAAAATAGTGCCTAACATAGTCAAAATTTGCTGAGTTTTGGTTTCTTACTTATATCATCATTGATATTATTGTAGTTACTAAGACATTAATCCTTGGGCCGGGGAGGTAGCTGAGTGGCACCGTGCCTTCCCGACAAGCACAAGGTCCTGGCTTTGATCTCAGGTACAGGGTGGAGAGGTTAATCTCCTGAGGCACATATATCTTTTGAAGCGGAGTGAGAACAGAGAAGTAGAAAGAATTTAGAAGTCAGATCAGTCTTGTTTAGATTATGAATCCATTGATTCATGTATAAACCTCCAGTTTTTTTTTTTTTTTGAGGGAGGATAGAGTGGAGGTGCTTAGCTGAGGTAGATGAAGAATTACAGGGCAGGAGATTTAGCTCAGTGGTTCCGGCTCCTGCCTCGCAAGTGCAAGGTCCTGAGTTCGATCCAGGTGACCGCACAGAATGCTGTGCATGGTGACTCACTCCCACCAGCAATCAGTACCACATACCACAGTGCCGGGCGTGATGGCTTACTCCTGTAAACCCAACACTCGTGAGGCAGAGGCAGGAGGATTGCTGAGTTCGAGG
>PVIC010053430.1:0-11848 GCA_004025085.1 Thryonomys swinderianus
CCCCCCCCAATTAACTAACTGTGTATAGAAACATATGTTCATTCATTGTAATAGAAAATATAGCTTTATGTATTTCACCTATTTTACAAGATGTAAGTCTTTCATTATGTCCCAATACAGCTCAATTTAAATACATCAGAAAATTTATCCTTTTTAAAACCACATATGTAATCTCTTTGTACCTATTCCACATTATTAATTTCACTTCACAGAATATAGTAAGTTAGCGAATGAAAAGAAGGTATTTTTAATTTAGTACATGAGGGCTTTGCACTTAGCAATATTCCACTGGTTAGCTAGGCATGGTGGTGGCACACACTTGTAATCCCAGCACTCTGAGAGCTGAAGCAACATGCGTTTGATTTGAGACAACTGGAACTATACACCAAGCCCTTGTCTTTAGGAACATTGATTTTATTTTAAAGATAAAAAGAGCGGGGCTTGGTGACACAATCCTGTAACTGCACCCATTCTGGAGTATGAAACAGGAGGACGGCAAATTCCAGGTAGCCTGGGCAATTTATCAAGACCTTAATTTCACACAGAAAGAAAAGGGGGGGCGGTTGGGAGTATCCATGGTAGAACACTTTTCTATAGCTCCAAAGGCTAAAGTGAGATGGATAATGATTAGTCTAAGAACACGAGCTTCATTCCATAGGACACAAGTAGTATACACCAAAGTATTTTGGATAATGCCGTCAAGTGAATTATTAAATCACATATCCTAATAACTCATTCATAATCACTTAGACATAAAATTAAAAACCATTGGACAAACATAGCCTTTTTCTGAGCTTCAAACAACAAGAAACATCTTGTGCTTAATACAGCTTGATATTATAAACCATTAAATTTCAAGTGCATTTCCTTAATTTATATTTCTATGACTTTTATACCTAAGAGAATAAGCTTAATATTTCACAAAATTCACTTTAAAATTGTGCATACTGATTATATGAGCATAAAAATTACTTTCCTCAATTACTATCAGACCCCAAGAGTCAAATACCACATAGAACTATGATTAGCTGACAATCTAACTGCCACAATAATCACATATTTCCAATAAATAGAATACCTTAAAATATCAAAATAATTTAAAATCTTGAACTGGGCATGGTAGCTCATGTCTGTAATCCCAGCACTGGGGATGCAGGGGGAGGAGGATTGCTGAGTTCGAGGCTTGCCTGAATGCCATAGTGAGCTCAGGGTCAGCCTGGGCTACAAAGCAAGACCCTGTCTTAAAAAAAAAAAAAAAAAAAAAGGAAAAGAGAAAAGAAAAAGCAAACAGAAATTTAAAATCAATACTGAGACACCATCATATTCATTTAAAAAAATATTCCATACTATCAAGTGCTTGAATTAGGTCAAATTAGGTCTACTTTTTTTTTTTTTTTTGAGACAGGTTTGTAGTTCAGGCTGGCCCTGAGCTCACTACATAGCCCAGGCAAGCCTCGAACTCAACAATCCTCCTGCCTCTGCCTCCTGAGTTCTGGGGTTACAGGCGTGAGCCCCCACGCCTGGCACTGTGCTATGTGGTATTGATTGCTAGTGGGCGTGAGTTGCCATGCCCAGAATTGTTGTATGTGGTTACTGGAGTACAAACTCAGGAGGAGCTTGTGCTTGCCAGGCAGGCGCCGGAACCACTGAGCTAAATCTCCGGCCCAACCTTTCTACTATTATAAATACTATATTGTACAGCCTTTTTTTTTTTTTTTTGAGGGAGCCAGAGCTTGAACTCAGGGTCTTCAAACCAGGCTTATATCCCCATCCCTTCTCAATTCTGAGAAAGGGTGGGTTAAGTCTCTAAATTGCCCAGCATGGCTGAAACATGATCCTCCTATCTCAACATCCTGCTTCAGCTACCCAGAGTGCTGGGGTTGTAAAACTGACCCCAATTTATAATTAATTCTTCATGCACATGAAGAATGCAAAGAGATACCTTTAGTTGACAAAAATAAATGCTTTCAAAATATTTAAAAATGGCTGGGTGTGGTGGTACATGCTTGTAATCCCAGTGCTTTGAAGGATGAAGCAGGAGGATCATTATCAGTTTGAGGCCACATAATGAGGTCAAGGCCAACCTAAACTACACAGCAAGACATGTATGTCTAAAAACAACAAAAACAAATAAAAGGTTTAACTACCATTTTAATAATTATATTAAGTTGGTCTGGTACTCTGGTAAATTCCCAGCACAAACAAAAATAGTGAAGTACTGATGTAAAGAAGTTTCTATAAGCTTAAATTGCTAAATTTTGGTGACATCTCCTTATTTCTTTTTGATTCTTACAACTCATTAGGGATAATAGATTAAGTCTTTCAGAGAGTGAAAAGCACCTATCTGAGGAGAGCAATATTTTATTGCACTATTTATTCTTATGAGTGTACACCCTGGTTAGTGGATTAAGGAAGGAAAGAGAATTGTTAATTTTTTTAGTTGGAAGACGAAGGTGGATAAGAGCTTTTTTCTGGCTGCTAAACTAAACTAGGGAAAGAGGAAACTACTCCAGTTACCGCCCAGAAATACACATCTCTCACTTCCTTCCTTTTTAGCTGGTTTCTAGGTTACAAACTGAATAAATCAACAGCGGTGAGAAAGTAAACAGAGCCTAAAAGGAAGGTACAACTGGTTATCTAAAGAAAATCTGTTACTTCCAATAATGTGAGAGCCTTATATGTATAGCTAAGAGTTGAATATGCATTTTGGTTCCACTTATCTTGCGCAATGAGAAAATAAATGTCTCATCTTTATACTATAAAAACCTAAACAAACTAGTGGACTTCTCCCATTCTATAAATTAAAAACAAAAAAAGGGACAAACAACAAAAATATCTTTTTTCTTTTTTTGTAGCACTGGTAAGGACTGAAACCAGGGCCTCATACACAAAAACATCATTTATGTTCAATAATTTAACATTATAAATGGTTTTCTAGATAACTGACTAAGAAAAGAAAGCAAACAATATTAACTAGAGGAATTCGAGTTGATTATTCTATAGCTGGGCCTGGTGGCACATTCCTGTAATCACAGTACTCAGGAGGCTGAGGCAAGAGAATTCCTGGAAATTCCAGGCCTCCCAGGCAAGCCTGAACTACATAGTGAGACTCTTTTCTTTCCAAAAAAGAGGGGATAGGTAATTTTTATTAATAAAATATTTTATTAATACTTAATATGTTTCTCATGTGTGTGTATAATTTGATATTTTTTCCATGCCTTTATTGGTCAATTTCTCTTATTTCATAGCTTATAGGATTTTGATTCACTAAATACAAGAAAGATTTTTCAACTAGACAAGTCAATTTTAATGTTAAAATGAATAAACAGACAAAAATAATCAAGATTCTCAAAAGGAGGAAGAAAAGAACAGAAAAGAGAAAAACACTCCAATGATGGAAAGCTAGTTCTAATAGATATTATATTTCAATTTTAATCAATTCAGTAGTGTGGTAATGGATCATAAAGACAGAATCATCAATGGACAGCTTATAAAAAGTCCACAGACTCAGATAATGAGGTTAATACAAAAAACAAGTAGATTTTCAAGTCAGTGGAATAACATTACAGAATAATGCAACTGAATAAAGAATAATAGAGCATTAAATATGGAAATGGAGGGCTGGGGATTTAGCTCAAGTGGTACTGCGACAACCTTGGATGCACAAGAGCCTGAGTTCAATCCCCAGTAATGTCAAAAAAAAAAAAAAAAGGAAATGGAGGTAGATAGAGCACTTGCCTACCATGGATGAGGCCCTGGGTTCATCCCCAGAAAGGGAGTGGGGGTGGGATTAAACTCCATTTTTACAGAGAAAAGTGGACATGTGAAGAGTTAAAGTGCCTTTTCTTATCAAATATCTTGTTTACAGAAGTACTAGAACTAGGATTTATCTTATAGTACAGTGATTTTTACCCCATAAAATTGTGTGAAAGAATTGCATTGTTTTTCATGCTTGTTGAAATGAGGTGGCAGAGAGCAAAGTATTTTGCCATCTGCTGTATAAAATTTAAAATGGAGGAAAATGAAATCCTTCCAGGAGAAATTTCTAAGTCATAAAGTACCGAGGAAAATTTTTTTTTTTTCAGACTGATATGTAGTTCAGGCTGGCTTTGAACTTACTATGTCCGAACTTACTGGTCCCAAGCTCATAGCAATCTTACAGCTTCCGTCTCCCTAGTGCTAGGATTATAGGTGTGCGCCATCATGCCCAGCCCAAGAAAAAGAATTGTGACAAAACAAATTTATGTATTTTTTAATTTGCTTAATAACACTTCTAATACTAACACTCTTCAGAAAGCTTAGGGAACAAAAAAAACTCAACATATAGCAGTTCTAAAGTTATATTTAGGCTCTTTCCAACCAGCACTGGTAATGGACATCTCTCAACAATTAGCACAAGCTCTGCAAGATAGGTGAGCAAAAGAAACCCCTACCAGAAGAAGCCAAATAGGAGCTGGGACACACTACTGCCAACACTGAGAGTGGCCGCTCATCCTAGACACAGTCTGAGTTTAAGGAGGCAACAAAATATCTTGTCCTAAGGCTACATGTGGGAAATTTCTCCTAGTGTTGTACTGGAGGGGAACTGACTCAAATTTCCCACATGGTCAACATTAAACCTAACCTCTGAATTTGATTCACTTCTTGTCCAACTTAATTTGCGACCAAAATGGTGGAAAGAATTAAGTTTGTGAAACGAGGCACCAGTGTATATAAACAGACTTGTGCAGCTACTACCACACTACATTTTAGAACATTTCCTGATAGCCCCTCCCAGAGAAATAAACTACCACTTGGCAGTCACTCATCTCCCACTCCTCTCTGCCACAGCCCTGTGCAATAGCAAACACTAATTTATTTTCTGTCTTTTGATAGATATGCCTAACTGCCATCTCCTATACTTGGAATAAGAGCCATTCTTGCCAGGCGTGGTGGCTCACACCTGTAATCCCAGCACTTGGGAGGCAGAAGCAGGAGGACTGCTGAGTTTCAGGCTTGCCTGGCTATATAGTGAGTGCAGGGCCAGCCTGAACTACAAAGCGAGACCCTGTCTCAAAACAGGGCTATTCTTTTGCAGTTGGCTTCTTCAAATTTTAAAGATTTCTCCATGATCTAACATGTAGCACTATTTCTTTTTTTTACAGCTAAGCAATATCCAACTATATCGATATACCAGTTTGCTATTAAACAAATCAGTAGATGAACATGAGTTCTTGAGGAATCTCCATAATGATTGCTACATTTAGGGTATTAAGAATACTGCTGTCGGGCCGGAGGGTTAGCTCAGTGGTTCCGGCGCCTGCCTCGCAAGCGCCAGGACCTGAGTTCGATCCCCGGTAACCACATACAATGCTGGGCGTGGAGACACGCCCACCAACAGTCAACACCGCATACCACAGTGCCGGACGTGGTGGCTCACGCCTGTCATCCCAACACTCGGGAGGCAGAGACAGGAGGATTGCTGAGTTCGCGGCGGCTTGCCTGGGCTACATAGTGAGCTCAGGGCCAGCCTGAACTACAATGTGAGACCCTGTCTCAAAAGCAAAAAAAAAAAAAAAAAAAAAAACTGCTGTCTTAAATGTTCTGGGTTTTGCTTTTCTGCTTTAAATGTTTATGTAAAGTTATTGTGTGAAATTTTTTTGCAGGGGTGTATACTAGGAATGAAATTTGCTGGGTTGTGTGATAATTTTTAGGAATTGCTAGATTGTTTTCTAAAGTACTTGCACTACTGTACACTCTTATTAGCAATAATGTATGAAGGATCTTATTTGTACACAGTCTTGAGAACACAAACTTTTTTATTGTAATCATCCTAGTAGGTGTAAAGTTATGTATTATTATGGTTTTGATTTATACTCCCTTACTGGCTAATGATGTTGGACACATCTCTTTTAAAGGAAATATTTATATTCTTTTCCTATTTTAATTTGGTTTGTATTTTTATTATTTACATATATTATGGATACAAGTCTCTTACCAGATACATGAATTAAAAATATTTCCTCCCCCCAAAAAAATCAAGTTATATTTAGAAAACTAACATTGAGGGCAATCAACCACTAAAAAAAGCAGATGACGTTATTTAATTTTGTTACTGTTATTTTTGTTGAGAAAAAAATTTTATAAGGAAAGTATAAATGGGAGAATAATAATAGTGATGTAGGCTCACTTCTCCCCTACCTTGGTACCAGGAATGGAACTTAGAACCTTGTGCTTGTGAGGTAGAGCTGGAACTACTGAGCTAAATCCCCAGTCCAACAGTAGTCATGTAGCTCAGTGCAAAAGTCGTTGGTCCTTGGTTTGATCCCCCGCATATCCAAATGAAATTAGAGATTAAAAAATAACCAAGACAGCTGGGCATGGTGGTGTATGCTTATTACCTCAGTACTTGGAGGCTGAGACTGGAGGCTCATCATTAGTTTGAGGCCTGCCTGGGCTACATAGTGAATTCAAAGCCAGCCTGACCTATACAGCCAGACCCTATCTCAAAACAAAACAAAAAAAAAACAATAAAAACAAAAACCCCAAAATCTAAGAACTGAAAATAGTTTTCTTTTCAAGTAATATAATTACATTCACAAGAATTTGGAAAACAAAAGGATGAAAATAATCCCATAGTTATTACCTTAAAACCAGCCAGTTAACTATTTAATGTGCTTGTAGTTAAATTTTTTCCCTCATGAGAACCAAGAATCACACTACTCAGAAATTATACATTGCTCTTTTTTTTTTTTTTTTTCCCTTTTTTGAGACAGGGTCTCGCTTTGTAGTTCAGGCTGGCTCTGAGCTCACTATGTAGTCCAGGCAAGCCTCGAACTCAGCAATCCTCCTGCCTCTGCCTCCCGAGTGCTGGGATTACAGGCCTGAGCTACCACGCCCAGCATTGCATGTGGTTACTGGGGATCGAACTCAGGACCTTGCGCTTGCGAGGCAGGCGCCGGAACCACTGAGCTAACCCTCCGGCCCTACATTGCTCATTTTACTTAATATAGTTCTTCCTTCATGTTCTTACATTACCATCCTTTTAAACAGCTACCTAATAAATACATGATTAAGTAAAGAACATGAGTTTTATTATTTACTTTCTTACTATTTATTGCTTAAGGTCCTTTCAATTTTCTATTATTAAAGATATGGGCACTTTTATTCCTTTATAAATAATTAAATTTCAATCCAAGTACAGATAAATTCAAATAAATTACACATTAGAATGCTGAACTGTTAGGGCTTAGGTGTGTACAGCACAGTGATATAGTACATGCAGAGGATTGTGACAACAGTGGGTTTAATTCCTAGCACCCACTCCCAAATAAAACTGGAAAAGAACACACTAAATTGGTTGAAAAGTTGAAAGTTGTGATTCATAATTGATGAAATAAACCATGGCATTACTGATATTAAACATATGTACCTGTTTAGTATTCCTGAAGAAAGAAAGCAATTTTTAGAAACTATATACTAGTAAATCTGAACTTTTACCAAAATTACAAAATGGATAATTAGTATGATAAAAAAATTTAAAATACATAGTGATCACTAAGAGCAGAATACTGACAGTAATTTGTCTTGAAGTATAAATAAGGTTATCTGCTTAGTAAGAACTGAAATCAAAATACTGGAAACTTAACAAAAAAAAGTTTTAAAGGAAACAAAAACTTTTATAAGGACTAATCTATACCTAGTGTAGTGTCACAGGCCTGTAATCCCATCACTTTCAGGGTCTGATGAAAATGAACACAAGCTGAAGTTCAAGTTCAGTAACTTTAGCAAGATCCCCATCTCAAAATAGAAAATGAGAATGTGTTCCAATGAGGAGAACAGGGAGGAGGAATAATAAAAACTGGAAAAAATGGAAACAAAAGTTTTGTTCACAGGGAAGGGGGATTTTAGGAAAAAATACAATTAAATGAAATTTATTTATTTTTTTTAGAAGCAATGGGGTCATAACTAAGTGGCAGGGTGCATAGGTTTGATCCCCAGACACACAGAGACACATAAACACACACATAAAATTTGCAATACAAAAATCAATGAAATTAACCTGGAACATGGTTCTAGATTTGTCTGGAGCTGGTTAAAGAGTACTGATTAAGTCAGGGATGGTAGTACTATCTAAAATCCCACCCTATACTCAGGAGATGAAGTGAGAAGAATGATAGTTTGAGGCTGGGCTGGACTATAGAGTAAGACTCCATCTCATTAAAGACTATTCATTAATCCATTAGTATAATCACCCTGCAACATGCTATTACTTCATCATTGACCTTATACTGTTTATCACCTGAAAGCCGTTTGTATTTTTAAGTTAACAAATGGTAAAATGATTTTAACATGTACCTTACGAACAAATATAACTAAAATCTAGATTTTAAAATGACCAAGAAAAGGGCTGGAGATTTAGCTCAATGGCATCACACTTGCCTAGCTAGTCCAAGGTCCTGAATTCCATTTTTTGTACCACAAACAAAAAGCAAAACAAAACAAAGAGAAACAGATCAAGCCAGGAATTTAGCTCAGTGATACTGTGCCTGCCCAGCAAGCACAAGGTCCAGAATCAACCCCAAAACATAATAAGTATAATAAAGAAAAAGTTGTATCATATATATCTAGGTTTAAAAAAAAAACCTGACTAAGTAAAATGTAAAAGATCTATAGCTTCCTAGACATTGTTCTGGTAGAACCCTGGAGAGTATGAAGACAAAATCAACGTGGCTTTTTTTTTTGGTGGGGGAGATCAAAGTTTAAACTTATCAATAAACACACTGAGTACCCAGAAGAGAGATAACACTTCCTCTGGATTTAGATTTCCCACTGGAAAGGCTGGGTGTGTAGCTCAGAGGTAAAGTGCTTCTCTAGCATGTATGAAATCTGGGCTTGATCCCCAGTGCCATTAACATTGTTTGCATAACCTCTGAGTACTTTGTTCAGTTTGGAGAATCAAAATATAAAAGGAACAATTACAAAATGAGATGTGTCCAAGAGGTTTAAAAGTATGGAATATTTAATATCATTTAGAGAAATACTTTCAAGAGAAGAGTTAAGAGGCATTATATTCTGGTTTTGTTCATTTCTAGCTCACAAACATCTGTGTTTTGTGCAGTACAAATCAGCAAGGATCTATAATTACTTCTCCATCTCTGTCAAAAATTCTAACAAGGTCAGCAATAATGTGGAAACTAAAATTTTCAGTAATAGGGATTTACAATTACATAGTAAGAGTAGCTATTTTTGTTGATTTCAAAATGTAATACACTTATATGATACGATCACCTAAGCTCAACCATAGATTCAAAGTATGGTAACAAAATTTTAATCATATTTTTAAAAATACTGATAACTTTCACCAACACTTTGACAGCCATGAAATGTCAAAATGCCAAATACAAGTTAAAAAACAATGGAAAAGAGAGCTCCTTTACATAGTTGAAGACTTTGGCACTAAAGCAGTAATGTGAACTTCACAGAGCTTTCAAAGATTAACAGCTTGCTGTGGTACATGTGTCATAGGTTCACCCACAGTACTGAAGTGTTTCCCTTTTGATTACAAGCAAATTATGATTCATTTAAAATGAACTTTTCCAGCCAAGAACAGGGCTGTAGTCCTATCACTAAGAGGCTGGGGCAGAAAGGTTATTATAAATTTGAGCCCAACCTGGGAAATTTAGCAAGACCTAGTCTCAACATAAAAGTGCTGGGGATATAAAGCAGGACAAAGTATGAGGTTTAAATCCCCAATACTGCATTAAACAAACAAATCTTCCTTTCCCTTCTAATACAAAAAGTGCAGATAAAAATATGCAGTTAACAGTGGTATCATTTTAAACATTCTGCAACTATTGCTTGTGTATTATAGTAGGCAAGAAATTCAGAAAAACAGTAAAATTGTTGGGAATCAGAATTGTTGGAAGAAACAGTGAAAATGCAGTATATTAACTATTGTATTATTTTATTATGAAATTTGTTTTTTTTTTTTTCTGAGACAGGGTCTCTCTTTGTAGTTACTCACTATGTAGCCCAGGCAAGCCCTGAACACAGCAATCCTCCTGCCTCTGCCTTTACATTACAGGCTTGAGCCACCAAACCCGGCATGTGTGGTATGTGGTACTGATTGTTGGTGGGCGTGACACACCAAACCCAGTATTGTTGTATGTGGTTACCCGGAACCAGGGACCTTGTGCTTGTAAGGCAGGCACCGGAATTGGAATCACTGAGCTAAATCTCTGGTCCCGAAATTTTGTTTTTTTTTATAGGAGTGTTTTAATATTCATTAATGTCTATATAACATACAAATAAAAAATGGCCTCAAAAAATTGAGAGTGGGGGTTAGGGATGTACAGAAAAAAAAAAAAGTCAGGGGCAGTGATGCCTGACTCCTAGAACTAAGAAGGCTGAGGGAGGAAGGGCATTGCAAATTTGAAGCCAGCCTGGGACACACAGTGAATGAATTCAAGGCCAACCCAAACTACAGAGCAAGACTTTGTTTCCTAAAAATACAACAAACAAAAAGGAAAAGCATAAAAGAAAAAAACCTCAAAGTCAATAAACACTAGTGAAATTTTGATGCATTTTCTTTAAACACAGGCTCTAATGCTCTAGGTCTTTTAAACTCAGGTTTCTATTTCATTGAATCTTTTTTTTTTTTTTTTTTTTTTTGAGGCAGGGACTCACTTTGTAGTTCAGGTTCGCCTTGAGCTCACTATGTAGCCAGGCAAACCTTGAACTCACAACAATCCTTTTATTTCTGCCTCCTGAGGGCTGGGATTACAGGTGTAATCCACCACACCCAGCACTGTGATGTGTGTATGTACTGAGGGCTGGGATTATGGGTGTGAGCCATCATGCCCAGCATTGTGGTATGTGGTACCAGGATCCAGTTCTGGACATTGTAGACATTGTGGAAAACCGTTGAGCTAAATCCCAGGCCCCAAGACTTTTTGTGTAACAATGATAAAACCAGATTTCCAGGGCAAAGAGAAGGGGAAAAAACTGAGGGCAAGCAATTCATAGAATTACTTAAGTTTATCTCTGAAAAGAGAAGTTTCACAATTAGACTTCAAAAATAATGAAGTCTTTTAGGGTCCTAGGTTTCTTCAAAGTTTCAGAAAGCCTGTAAGCAGCCTGTAAGTAAGTAATTTCAAGAGTCATGTGGATTTAATATTTTTCAGCTTTGGTAACAGTTGCTTTTTCCTTAAAGATATTAAAGTTTCCCTGTGCTGACTAATTGACCGTCTATCTGCTTTGTTTATTTCCTTTGTTGAGACAGTATCTTCCTATGTAGTCCAGTTTCCTTGAACTCATGTTCAAGGCAAATTTATGGCTTCAAACTTATGGGGATCCTCCTGCTTTAGACTTTAGGTTGCTCAGAAGTGGCTTGAATTTGTGATCCCATCAGCCTGTCTCCCACAGTACTGAGATTACAGGTATACACCACCATACCCGGCTTTTCCATAGAACTGGTTTTCTTCACTGCAGGAATGCACAGGATAATTGGTCCTGTTTCTTTTACATTTAGGTCAAACTATGTTTCTGTTTTAACTTTGTTTCTTGAGTATGAAGAACATAAGCATATTTAAAAGTCACAGATCTTAAGCTTAGCATAATAGCACATATCTGTAATCACAAATACTAGGGTAGTTGAGGCAGAAGGATCCCAAGTACACAGCCATTTACAAAAGTTAGGGAAACCCTGTCTCAAAATAAAAAGGGCTGGAGATGTGGATTAGTGCTGGAGCAACTGCCTAGCAAGTAGGAGCCCTTAGGTTAGATCCACAGAATCACACCAAGAAATTACAAAATCAGAATAAGAAAGAAGAAGAAGGAGAAGGAGAAGGAGAAGGAGAAGGAGAAG
>PVIC010053431.1:0-11850 GCA_004025085.1 Thryonomys swinderianus
TTCAGGCTGGCCCTGAGCTCACTATGGTGCCCAGGCAAGCCGCCGCGAACTCAGCAATCCTCCCGTCTCTGCCTCCCAAGTGCTGGGATTACAGGCGTGAGCCACCACGCCCAGCATTATATGTGGTAACCAGGGATCGAACTCAGGTTCTTACGCTTGCGAGGCAGGCGCCGGAACCACTGAGCTAACCCTCCGGCCCTAGAATATTTTTTATAATAACTCTATGCTTAGAGTTGAAGATGCAGACCTTGCCAAGTCCTAGAAAAGTGAATTTATAATTTCTTTAGGGTCATTTTAGAAAGTTTCCCCATATTAGCCATTTATCCTGCTTCATAAAACTAAGCATTTAGAAAAAAACCAGCCTCACAAAGCAAACAAAAATCAGGTCACCTATATAGAAAGGCATTCTACTTTATAAATAACCTGGAAACTCTTTCCTAAGGTATTTACTGGCTTTCAAATGTGAATCAAGCTCTTTTTGGAAGGAGCAGATCTGCCAAGCAGCCTGGACCTGAGGTATCTTCAAGGGATCCTAAGAGTCACAAGAGGACTTGGGCTGGGGATGTAATCTAGTGGTACAGCATTTGTCTAGCATGCATGAGATCCTCAGTTTGATCCCTAGCACTGCAAAAAAAAAAAAAGGGGGCCTAGAAACTGCAGGCCTGGTGGTAGGGCTCAGACAGGGAGCAAAATAAACAGTCTGAGAATGCATGTTACCCAGAGGTAGCTCTGAATAAAAAGAAAATGTCCAGGTGCATGTATGTATATTCTAGAGCCCACTCAGCCAATATTTTATCCCAGGACATAAGCTTGTTATATCAGCTAGATAGGACTGCAGACAAAACCATCCTTGTGATGTTTCCTGATTAAAGTATAAGACCTGGAGCCGGAGGGTTAGCTCAGTGATTCTGGCGCCTGCCTCGCAAGCCCAAGGTCCGGAGTTTGATCCCCGGAAACCACATATAATGCTGGCCGTGGAGACACGCCCACCAACAATCAACACCGCATACCACAATGCCGGACATGGTGGCTCACGCCTGTCATCCCAGCACTCGGGAGGCAGAGACAGGAGGATTGCTGAGTTCGCGGCAGCTTGCCTGGGCACCATAGTGAGCTCAGGGCCAGCCTGAACTACAAAGTGAGACCCTGTCTCAAAAAAAAAAAAAAAGTATAAGACCTGACAAAGTCCAGAGGCAATGGCTTCTAGCTACTTCTGGTCAGTGGTAAAGGTAAAGGAAAAGCCTGGCAGACCTCACCTGCATGATGCTATTGAGTCGAGGCTGAAGACTGCTCAGGTACTCCTTCTTCACCTCAATCTCTTTGAGGATCTTCTCCTTGTTGGACAGGCACTCTCGGTACTTCTCTGCCAGTCTGAGGGAGAGGACAGAGCACTATTATGCCTTGCTTGGCAGGACACCTCAACATACCTGTGCACAGTCAGACTCCACCTATAACAGCACCTGATTAAGTGTTAATTTCTGCCAGTACTTACTACAGGTGAGGCCCTTTAAGGAGGTTAGTTATTTTCACTTTAATTCTTATAAAAATGCTAGATCTGACCCTCAAAGCCTGCCCTTCCTCTCTTTCTTCCCTCCTTTCACTCTTCCCCCTTTTCCCTCCTTCATTCCTTCCTTTCTTTCACCAGAGACTGAACCCACAGGTTTACACATGCTAAGCAAAATATTGAAACTTTAAAAGGAAAAAAATGTACTCCAATTTTGTTAATAGCAATAAGCAATTACAACCCCAACAAGGATGAGACTGGACAAGTTTAAACTACTCATTGTCCATTAATCATAAAGTGGGATTTGTCCTAAGAGCCTATTCTGCTACTTCCACAGAGCTTTGCTGTGTAATCCCAGGTCATCACAGAGCACTATTACTCTGTGCTTGACAAGTTCAGGAAGGAGGAGGCACTTACTACCTTTTCCGCTGTTCCAGCTCCCAGTCCAAACGGGCCAGAGTCTGCTGGTGAGGGTCTCCCATGGTGACTTCAGCCTTGCTGATGTCTGGTGGAGCTTCCTTGTAAAACTCCTCTAAACTGACCAGATCAATTTCTTCGTGCTTTGACCTATAGGCAAAAATTAGATGTCAAACTCATTCGCAGGAACCCAAAAGGCGGTTCAGGTGGGTACAAAGTTCTACCATCTATGCTCACTTGGCCCTAGTCTACATCTACTCAAGATCCTGGAATCCAATCTCCAAGGATGCATACTAGCAGATATTTTGGAGTGATGAAAGGGCACTAATGACATGCTGACAGATCCTCATTCATTTTGCCTAAGCTTTTTATTCATGAATTTTAAAAAGATCTAAAAAGGATTTTTGTCAAATACATAAATATCTCTCTACTAAGAAGAACTAATGACTAAAAGACTCAAATAAAACCATAATGGCCCAGGCCTACATCTAGGACATGTCACAGTAAGCTCAGGGCCAGCATGAACTACAAAGCAAGACCATGTCTCAAAAAAAAGATACCACCACTGGGCTGGGGATTTAGCTCAAAAGGTACCACACCAACCTTGGATGCACAAGGGCTGGAGTTTGATCCCTGGTACCGCAAAAAAAAAAAAAGAAAAAAAGATACCACCAAAAAATCTAACAAACAAAGAAAAAAATAAATGTAGCTTGTTGTTAAAACCAAGAAACTGATAAAAAAAAAAGTAGTTCAATACTATTAAATCAGGTATAAAAACGACACAAATTTCACCTTTACTAGCATTTAAATATTTATATGTGACAGAGCTGGGCATGGTGCTATGTGTCTATAAGCTCAGCACTGAGGAGGCTGAGGCAAGGAGACTGCTGTGAGTTTGAAGCCAGCCTGGACTATACAGTGAGATTCTCTCTCTCTCAAAAAAAAAATTAATTATATATGACAACCATGTGGAGCAAATGAAGACGTCTCTCAAAAATAAGCAGTGTAATTACTAAAAATATCCCGGGCCTCATGTCTAACAGCTCCATTCAGCCAAGTTTGTTACAAATAAAGCCTCTCTTCTTTCAGTTTATACAAATAGGTCTGACCAGGCAAGAACTCTCGCTCTTTTCTTCTAGTTTACTTCTTCATCGCTTGCTTCTAAGGTTGGGTTTTCCAGAAGCCTCATCTTTTGAGAATACTACTGAACTATAATCTCTTCAACTGAAGGAAGCTAAGAAACAAGAAGTTCCAGCTCTAAAGATAAAATCCATTTACAAAAATGATCTACTAGGATTTTACAGAGGAAAACTAAACCAAAAAACTGAAAGGGTCTGACTGGAAGTGAGCTCCTGCTAAACGATAGCCCAGGAGTCTACAGTCATACCACCCTGAATGCTCCTGATCTCGTCTGATTTCGAAAGCAGAGCACAGTCAAGCCTGGTTAGTACCTGGATGGGACAATATGCCCAGGAGTCAAATTGGTAATGTAAAGGCCCCGGATGGGGACAGAAAACTTGCTTCTTAAGAAAATCCAGGGCTCCCTGGGCGTGGTGGCTCATGCCTGTAATCCCAGTACTCAGGAGGCAGAGGCAGGAGGACTGCTGAGTTTGAGGCTTGCCTGGACTACATAGTGAGCTCAGAGCCAGCCTGAACTACAAAGCAAGACCCTGTCTCAAAAAGGAAAAAAAAAAAAAAAGAAAATCCAGGGCTCAAAACTCAAAAGGTCAGAGAGGCCTCTGGTTCTTTGTGCAACCAAATATTACTCTTTGTGATTTTTTCCACTCAAAATGATTTGTTCACCCTTCTCCCAGATCCGGCAGTGCCCAAGGTTCACTAGATTTCTTTCTCATTCTCACACTGAGATATGTGGGAAAAAGAAGTTGCCACAGACCAGGGTGCCAAAGCCCTGCCCGCCCCACTCACTTAAACTCCAGACATTTGGTGATCTCCTTCTGTAGGTGCATCACCTCATACAACAAGTTCTGTAGCTGCAAGTGATAAGCATCTACTTTTTGCTTAGCCTGAAAGAAAGACAGAGTCAAGTGAGAAAGGGGAAAGTTGGAGAGGGACAGAGCAACAGCAAAATCAGAGAATGAGCAAAGAGTACAAAGGAGTTAATTAAATCTCTGAACTCAGACCTCATGAGTTTGATCTCTTCCTTTCTTCAACCTGATGTGGGCTAATCGGTTAAGCTTCTTTAGAGTCATGAAGTGCACACAGCTCTGGATCCTCCTCTCTTCAATTTCAATTACCTGCAGTTAAAGTTTACATGGTAAAGTTGACTCAACATGTGCTGGTTCGGTTTCCTTCGGGCCCTTGCTGCTGACCCACCCTTTCAAGGCCCAAACACTGACACTCAAAGCTCTGAGCTGTGGGAAAAGTCATCGGAGAAATAGGAGGATGGATGGATGGATATATAAAGGAAGTGCTTAAGGTTTCCAGGCAAATTAAAAAAAAAAAAAGCAATTCTACTTGGGCTGGAGTGATAGAAAATGGAACAACTGCAGACAACACAATATCTGTCCCTATAGATCCTGCACCAGAGACCCTCCAAACAGCACATCGTGCCATAAAATTTGGTCTCTGTAATTACAAACTAGGCCTGATGGTGCCCCAGCACTCAAAAGGCTACAGCCAGAGGATCACTAAGAGTTCACGGCCAGCCTGGGCTACACAGGGAGTTCAAAGCCAGTCTGAACTACACAGTGAGACCCTGTCTCAAACAAATACACATGAACAGAAAAACCTAAATAAATATATAGTATTACAAAATAATTTAAATGGCAAAAGAAAAAAGTTTGGCTACAATAAATAATCTTAATGATATTGGTTAGCATAAGCATAATTACAGGTTACTGGAGAAAATAACGAATTTTTAAAAAACTTATCCATCTAATTTTTAGATACAGCACACCTTTTAGTTTTTTTGTCCCTAAAGCCTGGCTTCTCCATTTAACATTAATGACAATTTCATCTTTGGTCTCCATGACTTAATTTACACATACTACCTATTTCTAACACCAAGGGAATTTTACATTATTCTTCAACACATAGAGAAATTCCTGTCACTTAATATTAACTCAAGAATTATCAAATTTTAGTTATAGAAAAGTTAATAATCCATATTTTCATTGCTGTAATGGGTGACTGGCTGCTGACAAGTTCTAATAAGTTAACAGGTAGGAAGCTGGAGCCTCCAGGCTCCAACGACCTGATCATGGCTAGGACAGACAGAATCAGGAAGGGCTCTGGCAGGCACAAAAGGAGCCCTGTCTGTGCAGACCCACCAGGTTCCCAGCTGTCCAGCCTCACTCCTTACCACATCCTTGCCACCTCTGCTCTTCAGGTCCTGGATCTCGGCCATTAGCCTCTGTAGCTCCTGGCATGTATACTTGTACAGTTCATAGTCTCTGCCAGGGTCCCGCAGGTCTACCTCGGCCTCCTCACTGTAGTATTTACCTTCCTGTGGGGGCAAAGCAAGACGTCCTGGGTAAGGGGTGAAATGTTCCCTTTGGGGCTAGTGACTCTTGGCTGAGACTTCTCACTATATAAGAATAAACCAAGTAGCCAGGAACTGTCCTCAAATCACATGTTTTGCTTATTTCCAAAACAGAAACCTCTTATTTTCTGATTATAAAATAATGCATTCTTTTTTTTTTTCCTTTTTGAGACATCGTCTCGCTTTGTAGTTCAGGCTGGCCCTGAGCTCACTATGGTGCCCAGGCAAGCCGCTCAGCAATCCTCCTGTCTCTGCCTCCCGAGTGCTGGAATTACAGGCGTGAGCCACCATGCCCGGCACTGTGATATTGATTGTTGGTGGGCGTGAGTCTCCATACCCAGCATTGCATTTGGTCACCGGGGAATGAACTCAGGACCTTGCGCTTGCGAGGCAGGCACCAGAACCACTGAACTAACCCTCCGGCCCAAATAATGCATTCTGGATGTCAAAGATTCAGAACACACGAATAGAAAAAGTAGAATGAAAATCGCTCATAATTCCAGAACTGTATTGTGAATATTGTGGAGGAATACACATTTTATTTTTAAGCAACATGGGATATTATCTATCCTGTTCAGTACAACTTCTTATCCAAATAAATATAGCTCTATCAAAATGGCTGTGTAACAGTCCATAGTAGAGATAACCCAGAATTTACTTAACCAAATTCTGACAAATGTTTATTTAGATGGTTAACTGTAGCTTTAACAGAAATTAAAATATCTTAATTGGTTTCCCAGCCTTTGCAATAAACAAAACACAGGATTTAAGAGTGCCATAATCAGCTAGGCATGGTGGTTCCTTTAATCCCAGCACTCAGGAGGCAGAGACAGGGGGATCAGTCTATGTTCAAGGATAGCCCAGGCAACCTACTGAGTTCAAGGCCAACCTGAACTAGCCTGTCTCAAAACAAACAAATGAACAAAACAAAAATAGTATCATAGTCAATGCTCAAAAAGGGTAAGGCTCTTCATTAATCTTAATTTCTTAAATACAAGGAAACTGTTTCTTCTCTTTTCCTTTTTCCCCCTTCTTTACATGCTTCTTAAATGTATCAAAATTGATATGAGGGCCGGAGATTTAGCTCAGTGGTTCTGTCACCTCACAAGGGCAAGGTCCTGAGTTCTATCCTGGTAACTACATACAATGCTGGGCGTGGTGACTCACCCCCACCAACAATCAACCAGCAATCAGCACCACACACCACAGTGCCGGATGTGGTGGCTCACACCTGTAATCCCAGCACTCTGGAGGCAGAGACAGGAGGATTGCTGAGTTCCAGGCTTGCCTGGGCTACATAGTGAGCTCAGGGCCAGCCTGAACTACAAAGCGAGACCCTGTCTCAAAAAAAAACTGATATAAACAATGAGTTCTGGGTTGCAAAGCAAGTGTTTATACATTATGTATTTGTTTATCTCTTTCTTCTTCCATAAGTTAAAAATACAAGTGTTAAGAGCACTGTTTGTTTTGTTTTTGATTCAGGGCACTTAAACCAGGGCCTCTCACATGCTAAACCAAGACCAATGTCTCTAGCCCACTGTTAATTCAAATTGAAGCTGGTATGTTTCCCTAGTCTACCCTTAAGAAACCGAATAAATGGGGCATGATGCAGCATACCAATAATCTCAGCTACTCAGGAAGCTGAGGCAGGAGGATCACAAGTTGGAGGCCAGACTAGGCAGCTCAGACCCTGTTTCAAAATAAAAAGTAAAGGGCTAGGAATGTGGTTCAGCATTAGAGTGCTTGCCTACCACACACAGTGCCCTGGATTCATCCCCAGGACCGTAGAAATAAGATTAAATAAACTGGGCATGGTGGCACATGTCTGTAATCCCAGCAGATGGGAAACTGAGGCAGGAGAGCAGCCTGGGCTACATTCTGAGTTCAAGGCCAGTCTGAACTACATAGCAAGACCATCTAAAACAGAACAAAACAAAACAAAATGTATAAACAAGTAAATAAGTAGGTAGGGCTGGAGATGCTGCAACCCTGGGTTCAATCCCCAGAATCAGAAAACAGAAAAACCCAAAAGAACAACAAAAACACAACTAGCCAAACAATCCAAACAGCTATGTCATGAATTAGCTCGATATATTGAAGGTCTGAGAGAAATAGACATAAGAGAAGAATTTGCTGACTATGAGAGCTCTCAGGCCATAACAGAGGTCATGTGGGCACATGGTTTGGTACCCTCTCGGCAGCAGCCCTCCAGGATGCAAATCTCTAAAGCTCCAGTGCTGTGCTACAGACACCACCTCTGCCTTCTTCTGTCTGTCAGGAAAAATTAAAGCACAGCACACTGAACATATTCTCTATGCAGGTACTAATCATGCATAATGCAGGGTTGTTGGTTCTTAGGATACTGCACTTAAACCTGATGTGGACACTCAGGTTGTATGGAATTAGAGAAATTCTAACCCACTGGTCGAATGGAGGCTACTGGGAGACTCCAATAGATGCAACCCCAAGCTGCTGCAAACACATCGGCAGGTGTCTGGTCGAGAGCTATAACCTCTCAGGAGCACACTCACCTGCTCAGTGTCAGATCGATTCCGCTTTCCTTCAGTTGGAGCCCCTTCACTGCGGATCACTTTGGGCTTCCGTTTTTTGCTTGATTCTGATGACATGGTTGTTCCTTGAGGTAGGGAGGAAACAACAGAAAGCTGTTAAAAGGAAAAGCTTTTGAGATTTTCTAGGGTCAGAATTAGGGATTTCTTATTCTCTCTTTAATAAAAAAAAGTTGGAAGACTGAAGTCTAGCTAGAAGTTCTGGTCTCCCACAGATTTAGTACCTAAGAAAAGCTGCTTAACCCTATGAAGCCCTAGTTTAAGCCTCTGTAAAAGTGGGAATCATCTTTTATTCTGTCCAAAATTAACTTGTCTGTGCCACCTCTTTATTCTCTCCAAGGCTTAGGAATGATCCTAGGGCTTTGCAAATGCTAGGCAAGTGCTCTACCCCTAAGTTATGTCACCAGCCATCTACCTCTTTTAGAACAGATTCACCAACCACCCACTGAATTTGGAATCATTTTAAACATCCCCCTTCCCATTCCAACACCCTGTTCACACTCTCCATAGAAGCACCCTGCATTCACCTAGCAATGTCAGGTACCATGTTCTCTCAACTCAAGACCTTAAGCCAGGCCTCCACGCTCCTCTCTAGGACTACAATTAACAGTCCTACGGAGCAATACTATCTAAATTTTCTTTCATAAAGGAAGACCCACCTAATAATGCCTTTCCTGTTTTAAAATCTTTATGGCTCGTCACAATGCACTAAAAGAAATCCAAAATCCCTGGTCTCCTCCCTTGCCACCCCTCATGGGCAACACTACAGCACCCTCAAGTGGGCAGCACTGGGTCCCTTACCTAATTAACCTGTCACCAACCCTGAGAAAGCCAACAGAGGGTTGGAGGGTGGGGTCAGAGAGCCCTTGGTTGAACCTCCAACTCTACTTTTATGGCTCTGAGTTCTGGGACAAGTCACTTCACTTTTTCTGGATCTGCTTCCTCTCAAATCAAGTGAGTCTGTACTTCAGGGGTTGTCTGGGGCATTGACACAGGTGACCCTCTACTGGGGAAGGTAATAAACATAATCTGGTAAGCAGTTTGGATGGCACATGGATAATCTTACATGCTGGACACCTAAGGAGAAAGTCAATCCCTCTTTGACTCTTTTTTGAAGCTTCTGATCACTTCACTAAGATCTCAATTCCCCAGTTTGCCTTTAACATCTAAAGAGAAGATTCCTTTGTAATAAAAGGACTCTGCATCAGAGATTTACACAATGAAACCTAGACTAAATTCGTTAATGATTTTTCATTTTATCAAGGATGTTGAAATTCTCTCTCAAAGAAAATTGAAAATAAAGTGACAGGGCTGGAAATGTAGCTCAGTGACAGAGCATGAGTCCTGAGTTCAATCTCCAGCACCGTCCTCCAAAAAATAATGACTGGATTAAAAACCCTTATTTGGGTTAAGAAGTACTGTGGAAGTTAGTAGTAACCTGATTAAAAGAAATCCACAAAAATGGGCCTGGAAAGCCGTAAATATGGGAAATCCCAACTTTGACAACATAGTTTGCCCGCCACACAAAAATGTAGAGTAAATGTAAACTGTGCTGGGTGTGATGGCACGCGCCAGTAATTCCTGTTACTAGGGAGTCTGAGACAAGAGTTCCAAGTTCCAGTTTAGCAAAACCCTGTCATCACCATTCATCAGGCTACAAAGGGGAACCATAAGACACTGTTAGGAATACTTTCCAGATGAGAAAACAGCGCTACGCCCCGAAGAGGTACCCTGGAAATTGAAGATGGAACCTTTACTTCTGACTGTCCAGTAGATCCCATACCAGTCCTATCTCAACTCTCCGCCCAGCCGCCCTAAATCCCTCCTCACCTTACCTCGCCGCTCCGCGAGCTCATCCACCTAGGGAACTAATTCCGGTAGCGAGGCGACTGCGACGAATGTATCACAGAGTAACAAAAGAAAGAGCGGTCAGCCGGAAGTGAGGCTCGGAGGTCTGTAGTGAGGCGGGAGGGCTTTATCCCGCGAGAACCGCAGGGCAATGTGGGAAACGAGGAAGTAACTGGTTCCCACTGGGCAGCGTCTTGGTGGCCGCCTTAAAAAGCGGTAAGCGGGACTGGAGATTTAGCTCAGTGGTTCCGGCGCCTGCCTCGCAAGCGCAAGGTACTGAGTTCGATCCCGCTAACCACGCACAATGCTGGGCGTGATGGCTCACGCCCACCAACAAGCAATCAGCACCACATACCACAGTGCCGGGCGTGGAAGGTGGCTGAGTTCGAGGTTTACGGCTTGCGTAGGCTACATAGTGAGCTCGGGGCCAGCCTGAACTATAAAGCGAGACCCTGTCTCAAAAAAAAAAAAAAAAAAGAGTGGTAAGTGGGCTTTAAGGACTCATTCACTTTACTTGAGCCCAGTGCAGCTCGCTGACTTGTTGAATAAATGAATTCGTGGTATGTTTCGGGAAGATGAGGGAGGATTGTTTGTGGTATTCTACAGTGAACCTGGGGCCTTCACACTGAGCCACGTTGTCACGTTTTTATTTTGAGACAAGTTCTAAATAGCTAAGTGGCCCAGGCTGAGCTGCAACTTGCAATCCTGCCTCAGCCTCCCAGTGTTGGGATTGCAGGCACGTGTGACCCTACCCAGCTTCGAATGAAGTACTTTATTTGAAAGCTTCAGTGTTTCTTACTCTTGGCATGAATTTTAAGACAGGGCCAGGAATTTTTTTTTTTTTTTTTTTTTTTTGAGACAGGGTCTCGCTTTGTAGTTCAGGCTGGCTCTGAGCTCACTGTGTAGTCCAGGCAAGCCTCGAACTCAGCAATCCTCCTGTCTCTGCCTCCCGAGTGCTGGGATTACAGGCGTGAGCCACCACGCCAGGCACTGTGGTATGTGGTATTGATTGCTGGTGGGTGTGAGTCTCCACACCCAGCATTGTATGTGGTTTCTGGGGATCGAACTCAGGACCTTGCACTTGCGAGGCAGGCACCGGAACCACTGAGCTAACACTCAGGCCCAGGGCCAGGAATTTTTTGGTGTAAAATCCCACTTATCTGGAGGTGGAAACACTCCTATCCCCAATCCTTTGTTGTGAAGTGACAGTGAAAATTCCCTTCCTGACAGTTGTCTGGGAACACAGTGCCCCCCCCCGGGGGAGGGGCAGGTCAGCCAGGTGGAACTGGGAAGCTGGTCAGCTGTGCTCTGCCCTCCCTGCCCTGCCTTGAGTACCTGCTGAAGTTCCTTGCAGATAAAAAATGACACTCCAGCTTATAGTAAATATTTAATTGTTCCATCAGCAACTCCAGCACATTTTCCTGGTAGGAAGGCAAAATCAAGCTACCCAGGGGTTCATGAGGTATTGGGACAGGGGTCACTGAGGAGGTGACCAGAGTCACTGATTCTGTTCCACAGATCTCACAGCTCTGGAAAATGAGGGTTGGGTTGACAGAATGTCAGGTGGAGAAGGAGAAATGCAGGGTGATAGGAATACAGGTTTTATCTGTAGTTTTGCCTGCAGGAAGAAAGGAGCTGGCAGGGAAAATGCCAGAACTACATATTCTAGTTTCAACCTCGTCTAGTATCTAGACTGCCCCGCCAAGGGATCTTCTGTCACCTCTGTTTTACCTCCCAATTCTGTATTACAAATTCTGCAGTCCAAACCCAAGTTATAAATTCTATGTGCTAGCTTCTGTTCCATGTCTGTCTTCTGCCCCCAAATCCTCCCTATTCCAATCTTTTTTCTAGCTACACTGGGTCAGATTCTGGGTCTCCTGAACAGCTAAGAGTTCATGGCAGTTCTATGCTTTTCCTCAGCAAGAGGAACTTGGCTCAGATTTGTCCAGCAAGTGGGTGACCCAGTGGAGACCAGGGAATTCTTGAGGGCCACACCTGATCTGACTTCCTTC
>PVIC010053432.1:0-11850 GCA_004025085.1 Thryonomys swinderianus
GACATTTCATTTTTTTATAAACACTCTTAGGTGGCAGAGAGAGAAAAAGTGTGTGCACACCAGACCTCACACATATGTATATCTACAAGCATTTCTTTATCCCCCTATATACTTTTCTGTTTTCTTATTAAGCTAAATATAAGATCACATGATTGAATATGTGCCGCTTTACTTATTAGGTCTTCTTTGATTTGTTTCATAATAATTTTAGATTCTACTCTGTGGTCTCCTAGACTTACAAAGTAGTTCATTGTTTTAAAGCTATTGCAAATAACCATTTTTTTAATTCAAGTTTCACCTGTTCATTGTTGGCATACAGGAAAGTAATAGAATTTTGTATATCACTTCTTTCTATACTTGCCATTTTCAGATTTTTCTGTAGATACTTTGGGGTTTCTACTGAGACAGTCAGGACATTAATGGAATAGTTTTATACCTTCCTTTTGGCCTGTGTAGATTTTATTTCTCTTTCTTGGTTAAAACACTATGATTTTCAATATGATGTTGAACAGGATTATGAGAGAAGACAGTCCCCTAATTTTTGCTCTTAGAGTGAAAGCATCTGGTTTCTCATAATTAAATATAACATTACTCATGGGTGTTTTTAGAAGGTTTTTTTAAAATCAAAATAAACAATAATAACATCCTCTTTCATTCTTATTCAATATATTTATTTTTGTTTGCTTGATTTCTAATACAAAAATAAGCTGTAATTCTTCTCTTTCCAACAGACAAGGGGTCTTCCTTTCTTCCATTTTGATTCTCTTGGATGACAGAGATCCTTTTTCAGAGGTGAGAATGAGATTGCATATGTCTGTAAAATATCTGGAATTGATTAAAGGGTAGAATTTGTTCATACAGAGAATTTAGAAACAAAATTCTTTATATGTCAAATGACTGGACTAAGGATTCAAGTCAATTACATTAACATTTCCAAGAGACTCTTTCAGGACAACAGAGGCTTAGCTTCCTTTTGTGTAGATGAGAAAAATTGTTGTTTCTCATTGTGTTGTTCTAGGGTAAAGACCCTGGCAAGGAGCTGGGGTGGGGAGCAGACAACAATTGTTATTACTATAAAATAATTACTAACAAAGCTGTCTGAGAGCAAGAGCACCTCATGCGTTCATTTAGAATAGAATTAATAAAGATGGAGATTAAAAAGAGATGAAAGATTATTGTCATAGAGTGACACTTAACTGGCAGTGGAGCCAATGAAGACAGTTTTAATTAGATGAACAGTGTGGGTCTGCCAAGACTATGGAGCTCACTGAGGAACTAGTGCCCTGTCCAGGACTGACTGTGGCAAAAGTGGGAAGCAATGGTTTGCTTATTGGAAAATAAACATTCTCAAGGTCTCGGACCTGGTATGCCGTTTTCTCTAGTTGTAGCTGTTTTCCTTTCCTGAACCCTCAGGGCTCTGTCCCTTTTTCCTGGGAATTATCAACACCGTATGCCTTGTTTTGAGCAGATGTGTCATGTTCATTCTTCCTGGTGCATATAAGCACCTCTTCCAGTTTAAAAAAGTGTAAGTGGCTTCTTTGGTTTGCACAGCCCTGGAAGGGCAATCTATGCTCAGTATAACTTTCCTGGTTGATTGCAAAATCTGAATTGTGTCCAAATAATATGCCATCTTTTTCATCATATTCCCATAATTAAGGTATTTCTTCAATAAGACCTTATCTTAAATTCAACCATAAACACAGGGAATGTTTTCCTCTTCTTTAGGGTATAAGTATTCTATCTCTTAGTTGAATGAAAATATTAACCCTTTGTCTCATTATCCTTGGAGGAGAAGGGTTCAGGTATTGTGGATCAGTAAGTGATAGGTCTGGGAAATACCAAGCAGCCAACACTTTCTTTCATTTTTCATAAATATGCATTCTTTGGATATAGTCTTTATAACAATCATGAAGATAAAGAAGGCTGAGGGTGGTTTACCTCCCATAGAGAGGATCTTCTATTTCTGAAAAATAAATGATTATTTTCTAATAATCATTCCAATGAATAGGTTCTCCTGTGGGATTGAACTCTTTTGCACAACAATGTATGATTAATTATGGACCTGGATTGAATGAACCAGGTCTATATATTTAGCATCATTAGCTTCCTGATAAGTTGGGAGTCAGGAGTATCTTAGCATGTCCAGAGTGAAGGGTATGTAGGGAAGCTTTAAAATGAGGGATCTTCTTTTTGCATTTCCAGCCTATTTTATTTGTAGTAGGAAAGATGGGCAGATTTGTTTGCTTAATGAGATGATGGATCTCAGCGGTTGTCTTTACACCATTTTAATTGGTATTTTTGGCTACGGTTTGTATGGCATTTGTACTATGGGTGTGTTTTTTACAGAGCACACCAAGTTCTCCTGGCTTCCTAAAATTGAACAAAAACAGAAGTTTGGTCTGAAGAGGAGGAAATTAGCATAAACTGTGGTGGGATAAAGCCTGTAGTAAGGAAGGGAAAGCTGGTTCATTGACGCTGTTGACACGTGGAACTATCCCATGGATCATTTTTGCCTTTCTGTGTTACTGATGAAGAAGTTTTACTGAGACAACACAAAACAACTGTGGGTTATTGAACTATGAGATTATAGAGATGGAGAGAGTTTCTCAGTACTGGGTCAGCCATTCTTACTTGTTTTGTAAACAAAGTACCTGAGGTCAGAGGGCCTTGCTGAACTTTTATTATTTTTCCATGATAGTTTGGTTTTAGTTGTAAGTAATAAAAGAAGAAAACAAAGAAAGGAGAGAAAAAGAGGAAAGGTGGGAGAAAAAAGAATTCCTTCACAGTAGGTAGGGAGAGAGGAGTCATGTCTTCATAACTGACAATACAAATAGGTTCCACATTCCCAGTGTTTTCCTCAGGACCCCCTCCTCATGCGATGACTCATCCTCATTCTTACCACTAATGGTTGCAGATTGGCTGTCTGGGGACACTGAGGCTGCCTTCTTCCTCTCAGATCTGGGAAGTCAAATTTTCCTTACATTAACCATTGGGAAAAATGAAAATCCTGAAAACAGAGAAACAGATCTTTTGTAAAAGAGAAGTGAACCATGATATATAGCAAGAAGGAGAAGAAGGGGATGGGAAAAGGATAAGAAAAAGAATTAAGATTTGTTATGAACAAGTACCAACTCCCCTCACTGAATTTAATGACAATATACAGTAGCTATGTACAACTAAAATAATTTTCAAATTTAAAATCCTGAAACTCCCCTTCACAGAAAGAGGTGAAACCTATCTTAGTGTCATGATAATACACTTTTCTGGTTGCCTGAGCCCTGGCTGTGGGGAGAGATGATGTTGGGGCTCTGCAGACCCAGCCTCCAGGACCCAGCACCTGTCAGGTCTCCGCCCTGACTTCCTCTACCACACTGATCTCAGCCATATCTCACAAAGGTCATGTAAATAGATTGGGTGGTGATGGGAGGGAAGATAATTCTAGTTTAATACTAGAAGACCTTTTAATCTGACATTTCAGATCAGCTAATAAGTAGGGAATTTTTTTTTACATATTTTTACCTATTTAGGATTGGAAGGATTTCATCCAACTGCAAAGAATGTTTTATTCCAATGGGTTTTGCTCCAAATTTGTGTAAACTATCAATTTTCTCTTGATCAAACCAGGCGTCATCCTTGGTTTGAAAAGAATGTTGATCACGTGGAAGCTAAATATGTATTGCGCTGCATGTGCTTTACTCTTCTTGGAGATGAAGTTACAAATATCCAGGGAAACCAAAATTCTCAGTTTATTCAAGAAATTCCTGGTTAATGCCTATTTGATCCAACATCCAGTATAATGATATCCCCTTTTTCTCTTAGAAGGTTTCTAATTTGCGTAAGTTGTATTATTGCTCTCCATGTAACTAGGCAACAGACTTTCCCTGCATATCTCCATGAATTCCGAAAAGTTCTGAATGATCATGGTTCCCCAACACATTCCAGAAGGGATTTGGCATCATAAAGAAATTGTCTCTTTATCCACACTTAGTCACCTGCCAGCACAGACTTTTGCATGTATTCCAAGGCCACTAAACACGTCATTTACTTCATTGCTTTCGAAGGCAAGGTGTGTTGATGGGGCCAGCAGAAATAGAATAAAAATAAAACTCAATTGCATATTTAAATAAATCCTATTTCTCACGCGAAAAAGATTTAACAGATCATGGCAGCTAAACATTATAGGACTCTGAAGAGCAATGTCTGAAAACAACAGACCGGACTGTTCTCCTGGTTGCTGAGAGTAGCTGGTTCTCCCTGGAGTGAGAGCCCTCACTTCTCCCCGGGATACCTAGAAAGCCTTCAGGTGGCAGTTTCAGTAAGGAAGCAAAGAGAGCTAAGGATCTTCGTTCAGAGGACAATGGAGTGTTTAAGAAGGAGGGCTTGGAAACTCTGCTGATCTGGGTCTGAACCTTGTGATCAGAAGTCATTTGTAGGGCGTGGTTGTCCCTAAACATTCTAATCTCCCTGGGAGGACAGTTCCTTTTTGGTAGAGTTGTTCTGATAAAAGGAACGCAGGATGTTGAACAGTGATGATTCCAGAAGAAGCTGAAGGAGCCTGCACGGGGCACTCTTCAGGCTGGGACTACGGCTCTCTGATCCTGTCTTTGTTTTTGGCTTTGGCTCCATCTGAGCTCTCAGTAATTGCTGTGTGTAGCTTCAAGGAATGCGTACTTTGAGAAAGCTATGTACTTTGTGCCAAGGAGAACTCTGCCTTCTTTTGCACCAGGCATCTCCTTTGGACTGCTTAGCAGAATTTACTAGGTTTTGTCAACTTTTCTGATGAGTGTGTGTCTGTTTGTGTGTGTGTGTGTGTGTGTTTGTATTCTTTCAATTCACCCATCACTATTCAAATATTTATCTCCTACGGAGAGACAAGGTGGTAGCTGGAGATATCTACAGCTCTCTGGCTTGTCTGTTCTTTGGCTCTCACCCAATGACTGCCTCATGCTTTCTTCTTATCCTCTTTTGCTCAAGTGTTCACACAAGCCTACGCCTGTGATCATCACTGTAACTGCTACACTAAACTTCAATGTTTTGTTTCTGCCTCAAGGAGGACTGAGGATCTGATTTAGAAATTGGAAACAACTTTTTTCCACATAGGAAACCTTAATTGTGAACAGAAGTTTGTCTCAGAGCATTCTTGGACCTGGAAGTTGTCATGAAATGCAATGGCAGGAACCTGAGGGGGAAGGTGACAGAGTGATGAACTAGGTCAGAACAATAGTCCCGCTGGGTGGACATCTATGTTTGGGGAAATGATGGTTTAAAAAATTGGTGGGAGAAATAGCTCTGAAATCTTCCTGCCTTGAAAAATGTCAGAGACGAATTATTTAGAGAATATTCAGGACACAATTAAAAAATGTATTAGGTTGATGGAAAGGAGACACACTGACACACTGGGGACTTTTTATATGTAGTTTATTTTGGAACAAAATTAACAATATGTATATTTTTCTTGAACTGAGGCTGATATAGTCAGCTTAGTGGCACGGGAAGCACCATCTGGGTTTTTCTTTACATTTCCTGTTCTGTACACAGAAAGCCTAGAGTTCGTTTGTTTCTGTGACCTGTGGAAAAAAAACCCTATTCCCAGAAAGTCTTGGCTTTCTTCTCTGGCATGGAGGTCATAGTAGTTTCCACTTTGTAGCATTATGAGGAAGGAGATGGTGCATGGGAGGAGATTAAACAGAGAAGTCCTTTAGGTTCTTGGAAGCTTACTTTCCAGTGAGAGGAGACAGACAGGAAATGGGGAGATGACAAGAATATATACAGTAAAATAGGAGTTTGTGAGCATAATTCATTCTGGAAACATGTTTGTAATCCAAAGCACTTTTGTATCAAAGCAAATTTCCCAATAAGAGATATTAATGGAAACGAATGATTCATTCTACAACCAAAAACTTTTCTATGAAAATATTATAATACTATGATATAATACAGATCAGTAAAGAAAACACAAGATGTAAAGGAAAATAAATCAATCAGCACTTACCTTTGAAAACCATCCTGGTTGGCCTGAGGAAGACGAGAGAGGAGAGCTGTTGTGTAGGATGACTTTCACTACCACCAGCAGAATCACTGCTATGTATGAGCTCACTGGATTCTTTTTCTTTGGGACAGTTTTTTAAATTGAATTCTTTATTGGTACATTTTATATACAGCTCACAATCACACTCAACACTGGGGAATTTGTACCAGTATATGACAGAAATTAATATTTATTTTTACCTATATCCCTACTCACCCACAACCCCGCACCCCTTATATACATGCTATTTCTTTTTCTTTCCAAATTATATTTATTCTTTCCCCTCATTATGTCCCTCCACCACATTCCCTTTGAATATTTCCTATTTTACAAAATCTATTATACATTCTAGAATTCATTTATGTGCAAATGGATACATCTTGAGGACACACTAGTAAGTGAAATAAATAGATCACCGATATGTAAATACCATATCTTTTCTCTGGTATGAGAACCTGTAGATGTAAATGGGACAGTTTTAATGAGGAACCCATCCTATGCTGCTGTGTTTGTCTCCTTTTGAGGATTTCATGGAAACGTGATACAGCATTCTTATTAAACAGATTCATTGCTTGCACTGATACAGGTTTATTTAAATGGTGATTTTTCTTAACAACCACAACAAAAAACTTCATACTATTTCCTCAACATGACACATCTCCCTATAGGATCCTTCTGAAGTAAGGGATTCTCTCATGTTTTCTTCTTCTCCTCTGCAGATGAGATCTCCATTGTCCTCCATATTAACCTCTTACTGTTGTGAGACAATCACCCATAATCTCTTGCTTTTGTGAGGCAGTTATTCAACAGTGAGAGAGAAGGAGAGGGAGAAAGTGCCATTGGCTCTGTTGTGTCATGTGACATTCGGCATCATGCACTACTGGCATTGCAAGACATTGCTCACTTATCAAGTTAATTTTTTTTTTTTTGAGACAGGGTCTCGCTTTGTAGTTCAGGCTGGCTCTGAGCTCACTATGTAGTCCAGGCAAGCCTCGAGCTCAGCAATCCTCCTGTCTCTGCCTCCTGAGTGCTGGGATTACAGGCATGAGCCACCACACCCGGCACTGTGGTATGTGGTATTGATTGCTGGTGGGCGTGAACACCACGCCCAGCATTGTATGTGGTTACCAGGGATCGAACTCAGGAGTTTGCGCTTGCAAGGCAGGAGCCAGAACCACTGAGCTAACTCTCTGGCCCATCAAGTTAAAATTTATTGGAAATGTTTGCTCACCTTGCAGAACAAGTTCCAGCCGGTCCAAGGCTTTGCTGTACATATTGTGTGATAAGATACCCGGTGCTATCTTTGGCTGCTGAACATTTCACAAAGATCCAGATCTTAAAGACTTAGTCTTCAGGGTAATGTTAATCGGGGTGATGTAACTCTTGGGAGACAGGATGCACTGGGAAGTCCTTAGGTGACAGGCATTGTGCCCTGAATAGAGACTATGGGACTTCAGCCTGGTCATTAAGGGAGCAATTTGCCCATCCATGGACTCTCTGCCATTGTCATACTCAGAAGAGATCCAGAGGATTTCAACCATCATGAACTGGAATCATCAAACCTGAGCCAAAAGAAAATTTTTCTCTTATAATTATTTCATGTGTTTTATTAAAGAGACAGGAAGCTGACTGCCATGCTCACAATGGGGGAAACAGAGAGATTAGGAGGGAACCACATTGCCACTGAGAAAGTGCACTGAGTTTATACTGGGACGCTCAGGAATCGCCATGTTGTGATATTTGAGCTAAGGCCCAAGGAAGGCAGGGGAGTGCTCCAGACACAGGAGGAGTTGGCAGCAGTGTGCAGTTCATCCAGTGTGCGTGAGAAGGAATGAGTGAAGGGAAGGCTAGTAAGAGCTTTAGGCCCAGGAATAACAGAGGGTCAGCTTGCATGGGGCACCTACTGCCTCATCATAAAAAATATTTTACTCCAAGAGCAATGAGTTGAACAACTGAAGATTTGGGCGAGAGAAATTCCATGCTGTGACTTACTATTCACAGAACTCTAACTTGCAGCTTTTTCTAAATTTCATTCATTCTCTCTGCCCTTCCCCATAGTTAGCTGAACCATGCAGAATCAGGAATTCCTCTGAATCTTACAGGGACTCAGAGGCTGGATTATAAGGTCTAGAAAGCAGACATTGTCCTTTTCATTGTTTAATTTGCAGTAGTTTGTGCAGTGTGGTGCCTGTCATGGGAAATGTACTGAATATTAACAATGTAAGCTAAGTGAATGACCAGGCATTTCTGCTCCTCCAGGAGTCCTAATGCTTAAAAAATGTGTTTTTTTTAATTCTTTCTCAGTTTTCAAGTTGTTCCCCAAACACTGGGCATGAGGAAAATTTTCCTTTTCTCCAAAATTTACTAAATGCTTCGAGGAATTCATAAATATCTCCAATCTTATATTTCCGATATTTACTCACTCCTGATACTCTGAATTCCTTGATTTCATCCTAGCATAGTCTTTAATTTACATTTTGTGTAAATACAATTTATTACAAAAGCTTTCATTTATTATGTTTTGCCTGTTTCATAAATCTGGGGACTCATTTATTTCCCTTCTCCTTTCTTCTTTACCTTCTTTGTCCCATATTTCTTCCCTCCAGAAAACAGATGTGAATTCTAATACGGTTCATTAGATGATATAAGAAACTACACCATGAAAATACAACCCATGAATGTGATTTTTCTTGAATTCTGTTGTCAGATCATTGGAGAATACTTCCTGTTCAATATGCTCAGACTTAAAAAGTGCGATCTTTTCCTGTTCTCCAATCTGGAGAAGTGTTTTAAATGTTTGAAAAAAATATTAGGAAGAAAACAGGAAATTCAAAGTTACTTTCTTCTCTGTTTTGTGTCAAAGAAGTTTTCTATCATCTTAAATGAATATATACTTTAAGATAATGGTAACCCTTCTGCATAATTTTGTCCCATGAGCCCTATCACTATTAATACTTATTTTTGAAATGTTTGTTGACTCTGCCCTCCAAGATACATATTGGCAGGTATAAAACACAAGATTCACATGGGTTTAGAAGTGACCTTGAGAAGATGTTTGGGCATTAAAGATCTTTTAATATTTCATCTTAATTAAGCAGATTTACTAAAGGTCTTCAGAGATTTTGCTGTGGTTTCTATTATGATAGAATCATAATAGAATAACGTGGATATAATTATACATTACATAATAATCTTGAAAGGTCATGAAGGTGAACAGTTTTAAAGAAACACAAAGTTGTCTTAAATTATCACTATACTTTGAATCAGGGCAATAATGTTAATACTGCCTATGTTGCAGATAATGTTTAATTGGTGTAACAAGTACAAGATTTAGGTCACAATTATAATGAATATTCAGTACTAAGAAGATTAGAGGTAATAAATTTTATCTTTGAATCAGTTCTACTATTGAACAGCTGCTTTAGTGGGCAATATAATAACATTCCTTTCCGATTTTATTTTTGTGTCCTTATCATCTCTTATAGTTTGCTTGAATCCTGATTATTTCCACATCTCAAGGGTAGCAATATTCCAGCTATTGCAAACGTTTTATTTCTGACACTGTTTTTGTGCTTCTGAATTCTGTGTTTTCAGTGAGAAATTTTAGATTTATAGACAGCAGGATAATGGCAGATTGGATTTTACTGTCACCATCTAACTTCTACCCGGTTTAGCTAAATGTCCAGTTACTTGATTCTACTCAATAATTTCCTTAAGGATTTAAAAATGACACATCATCAGTGATCTTACCAGTTTTAAAGAAAAATGCCTAAGTTTTGAATAAGAAAATAAAACATTTTAGTAGCATCATCACTGAGGCCTCAAAAGTTGGGGGAGATAATGACTTTTGGAAAGCAGACTTTCAAACACCAAATTTTTGATGTTGCATCTTTGAAATTTAATTTGTTCCCTTATATGCATTTATATGTGGTCTAATCTCTCACTCTCCACTGAATCTATCATAAGATATTTGAAAACTTCCATAGATGGAAAAGTAGAAAGGACTCAGTGTTTTGAAGTCACTTCATTTCTTTTATTTTCAATTGTTTCACTTATTCCATTGAACATCAGTGATACTCCTCTGTTGAACACAGTTTAAAGCAATATAAAGTAAAGTGTAATGGTCCACACCATGGAGGCAGGTGATGGATTTAAACCCAGCTCCATCCTGGGTTGCTCTTTGGCCTTGGGAGAATTATTTACTTCTACGTGCTTTGATTTATTTAGCTGTAAAAGTATATAACAGTAGGCTGCATGTCAGTGTGAGATCTGGCAATGATGATGCTGTCCAATAAATCTAATGATAAATGTGGCAGGCTTTCTCTCCCTGTAGTGTTGTTGAAAATTTTGCTTGATTGATAGATGTCTTATTTTTATGGGTGTCATGAGAGGACTTCAAAATCTCATATTTTAATTGGTAAGTAATAGCAAGGATTATACATCATTAAATAATCATAAATATTCCTGCACAATGGAAATAGACTGCCTTATACACCATATTGTGTTGATCACTAAACTTGAAATTTACCAAGTAAATATAGAAGACTAGGAGAAGCCTTCCACAGGGGTATCTGAGGCTCTTGAAGATCTGTGTTCCTGTTCTTTGACTTTTGCCTTTGCTGATTCCTTTATTTTGTTATGAAGGTTTTGGTAGCAGCTCCATCTCCTCAGTTTTATTAACATCTGCTATTTCTGAGCATAGTCTTCTTCCTGAATCTTCTGTGGAACTCATGATATTGTCATAGTTCTTTTATCTTCCTGTTCATGATTAAGTCCAGAATCTATGGAGGTTTTCTAAACCTTTCCTCTGGCGGTTGCCACGGGAAACAGGTATCTCCTGGATGATGAGTACATAGACAAACATCAGCTTCATGTGCCTTTAGTTGTTCCCTCTCAAAGCATTCATAAGGCTGACCTGATCGAAGTGCTGGAACCAAATGGTGATGTCACTGAGGATATGACAAGAGCCTTTGATTTCATTTTAAGAGTAGAAAAACAACTGGAACAGTTTAGGAGGTAGAAGTCCCAATATCTGAATTCTACTTAAGGACTTTAAACTTGTTTCAGGGTGTGTGTATATGGAGGGAGAGTGAGGTTACAGAGGAGGAAGAGAGCAATCTGGGAGGCAGGCAAGGAACTGTTTGATGGAGTAGTGTCAGCAGAGCTTCCAACCAGCATATTGGAAGGTGAATAAGAGCTCTGGTGTGGGAGACAGGGTAAAGGTAGGAGCTCAGGTGTGGGAGGACATGGCCAGAACCCTCATGGCAAGATCCAGTTCCTCATGAGTCCCACAGCAAAAGGATTAACAACCAACAACCAACAAAATCAGAAACTTGGGGAAAGGCTGAGCCTGGGCTTGACTCTTGCTACTCTGAGCAGCAGCAGCTGAAGGCCAAATACTGTACAAGTAGAAAGGCACCAATGCCCAGAGCTCACTGTACCTTTATTTGTTACAAAGCCTTCACACCCATAATCCTCATATGCATAAAACAGCATGGTTATCCACAATAATCCCTGTAGTTGAGGATCCCATAGAGCAGTGCAGACATCCTTAAAACCGAGTAAGTCTTAAAACCTATAATCCTAGTGCAGTAATCCTTGTAGTTTAAAATCCTGCAGAGCAGGGCAAATGTTGGAAATAATCCCAGTAGTTGATCCCGCAGTTCCTGACACTCAGGCACTCACATGATTTTGTAGGCCCCAGGTGCTGAGACAGACTCCATTGAAATTAAGGACTCTCCCCAGGCAATAGTAAAACATTCTCCACCTAATCAGCTTTTGGGCAATCATTCACTGATACAAATGATATTTTGAGAAATTTC
>PVIC010053433.1:0-11850 GCA_004025085.1 Thryonomys swinderianus
AAAAAAAAAAAAAAAAAAATTATCTAAGAGACTGAAATGATACATTACCAACTAAAAGGAAATACTTGCTAATCACATATCTGACATGTCACTCCCATGCAGAGTAACAAAGTGACTCTCAAAATACAAGAGTAAGAAAATTCAGTTAAAAAGGATGGAAACTTTAGCAGACATTTTACCTCAGAGGATATTTGGAAGGCAAAGAGGCACATGAAAAGATGTTCAACATCATTAGCCACGGGAGAAATGCAGAGTAGAACATGTGGTTCACTACTACACACATTAAAATGGCTAAAATTGAAATGACTGACAGCGTTGAGTGCAGGGGAGATGTGGAACAGCCCACATCTTGCTGTTTGGAAGGGGAGGTAGTGCTGTCTCTCTAGAAAAGTATTAGAAGTTCTTTGTCCAGTTAAACATGTCTTCATCTAATTCCACTCATAGATAGTTACTGTAGAGAACTCGAATTAAAGTCCTACATTTATGCAGTAACTGATATATGAATATTTATAGCAGCTATTTTCATTATTGCTCAAACTAGTATCAGCCAAAAGGTCCTTCAGATGAGTGAGAGTTTATTCACAGTGGAATGCTGCTTAGCACTGAAGAGGCAAGACCATGTAGCAACGTGGTTGAAACTCAAAGACATTAGACAGAATGGGGAAAAAAAAAATCCAAAAGTTAAGTAACAGCCATTCTCAAAAACCAACCAACTAAACAAGCAAATAAACAAAACACACAAAAAAACCACAAAGCAAAATAAAACTGGGTCGATGGAGGACAGATAACTACTTGCCAGGGCAAAAATCCAGAGAGGCAAAAGAATGTGAATATTAAGAGGTGACATGAGAAAGCTCTTGGGGTGTAGTGAAAGTTAATGTATTCTTTTTTTCAATAATTTATGCATTTGATAAAGTTCAGAGAACTATACTACAAAGGCAGAGGATAATTGTGAATTTAATAAGATTCTTATGCTCTTGGATGTGTCTGGTTACACCATGGTGCCTCCCCCCTCATAATCAGAAATACACTTACATCTTAAACTAAATGGAAAAATAGTGAATTGGTCAAAACTGACATCATTAATGTAATGTTAGGGCCTATATTAACTTGGTAAAATGAATTTCAGTAAAAACTTACTTTTTACTTAGTTTTAGCCTGTATATTGCTCAGACATATATTGATGATGTGCCAGGATGTGTTTTAGGTCCTTGGGATAAAGTAGTAAAAAAATAGACCAAGTCCTTGTCCCTAGGTATTTAATTTTCTGTTGGACATACATCTACAAAGCATAAATAAAAAACTTGAAAGCAATTTAAGTATAGAAAATTCCATAGGGTAAACTTTGTTGTGAAGGAAAAAAACAAAAGGATAGAGGGCTAAAGAATGAAAGTGGTTGGGATAAAGGTGAGAATTACTATTTTAATGATTTGTTTGGCTTTATAAAATATTTTAAGTAGTGTATATCTGTAATACATAATAGTTGTATTCATTTCGGGGAATTGGTATGTGTATTTATATCTTGTTCATTTATAATCCTTCTACCACCCCTTTCCTGTCTCAGAAAGTCTACCTCCCTCTAGATAGTAGGAAATGGAGAGTTGTTATTTTAGATGTACTGGTTCTGGAAGGACCACTGAGAAGGTGCTAGTTAGGTGAGCCAAGTCCCACCCACGTGAGGGATCAGGCCATGTGACCTCCAGGGCTTCTAGATGAGGAGGAGAATGAGGTCGAGCCCTTCAGCGGTTGCGGGCAGAGAGCAGCAGAGAGACAAGGGCACCCAAAGCGGAGTTTAGAAGGGAAAGTGAGGCAGAAATTAGCAGCATAGTGAATTCGAGTCAGGTTATACGGGCCCTCTGCTCATTTCAGGGGTGACTGCGATGCAAAACTAGTAAAAGCATTTGGGCAGGTGAGAAAAAATGATGAGTATTTGTTCAAATATAAAAGTCTAGGCTGTTGGGTAGAGATTACATCATTTGGTGGCCAAGAGATTCATAGAGCCTTAGGAAAGGGAGTGAAGGTTTATTTAGTTGGGGTCAGAGAGTATTAATAAATCATTAGATTGTAAATTTGATTAATAGAAAGACACATTAAAGAAATATTTTGGTGTAATAAACATATTAAAATGCTAATCTTTGTTCCGTGATAGCCTAGTTGCAATTCCATAAAAATGGACTCATTTTTTCCATTTTGATTTTATTATGAAATTATTGTATATTTATCTTATTTGCTTTATTAGGTTAAAGAAATAACCTATTTTAAATGGAAAGATACGGTGCATTTTAAGACCTATGTAAAAAGTGAAGACCACATTTTGGAAATGCTAATCATGGGAAATAACTTAGAAAAAATGAGATCTGTGGTTTTCCCCTTGTGTCTTATTTACTGGAATTATCTGAGGATAAATAGTTCTTTAGAACGAGCAAGACAAACAAGATTCTCCTCATTGCCAAACCAGTGAACTTCTCAAGTTCAAAAGGACTCTTCAGCCATTGCCCCGAGCCATTTCCTCATTTTCGATGACAGTAGATGAGTCGTTCGTTTTCTCCTTAACAGTGTTGTGCCCTTTAGCTAGTTCAGAAAAAAACGGCTGCACTTGTTTGGTGAGAATATTTCAACATTCCAATGCTGAGCATATTCACTGGTCATAACAAGAGCAGAGAAGTTCAGAGCCTAAGGGCACCTTTCAAAACCCAAACGCAAAAAAAGTGATGTGAGATCTTAGTATTAATTTGCCAATAATCTCTCTTGAGTTGTTTATAAGCCTGACTTTACCTTTCCTGCACCATCCCTGGGCTCTGAAATAAGATACTTAGAACCAAGATGCTGAACAATCCATTTATGTGTCACAGGCCAAAAATTGCCTCATAGTTTAAAACTTCTACTTAAGGTCTTACACAAAAATGGCAACTATGTGGGGTAGTGTTTTGGGTTTTAGCTATGTTTAACTATTTCAACATGTGTTCGTCTTCAAAACATCATATTCTGTATAATGAAACATTTTATCTGTTGACTTAAAAAATTTAAAAAAATAAAAATAAACTTAAACATACCCTTAGATTCAACTCATTCTTTCTATAAATCAACACTTATTCTAAGGTGCTGTTTACCTGCCTGTAAGCACTGCTTCATGTAGGGAAGAAGGGTCATTTAAAACGTGAGAAATCATGACATACATTGGGAACTGTCAACATCAATACCAGGCACCATTTCTTCTGATTGTAGTTGGTGCCATTCCTGTTTAGCAAAATAGTTTACAAATACAGCTCTGCAATCTAAAATTCAAGCATAAATCTTTTCAGGGGACTGATTTGTACCTAATGTTTTTTACAAATAGCATCTGTGTCAACATTCAACCATGATTTCAGTTTACTGTCAACACACAGATAGACAAAGCTCATGCCTAGACCATATTTATCAAATTATTTCCTATAATAGCCTCATCGAAATGCAAAATGGTTAGTGCTTGGAAAACCATATAAATTAATTATCCTAATCTGGAGATAGCAGACAGAATGTCAAATGAAATTTTAAGGTCTTATTTTATCAGCATGTGAAATTGAGAGCTAAGAAATATGAATCTGTCAAAGACATTCTAGTTGAGTAATTATGAAAACAATGCACATACATGCAAGAAAATTCCATGCTTTGCAGAGGGAATGTCTACGGGGCTGGAGAGTGGCTCAGCGTTGCCTAGCTTGTGGGGTGAGATGGGACAGTATGGTAGTAAGTAGAGGGTTTTGAGTTAGGACAACAGTTACCTAAATTGGATTATGGTTATAGTAGCACAACTCTGTTAATGTACTGGAATCTATTGAATCTTGCTTTTCAGTTCGCAGATTAGGTAGTGTGCAAACTTACAGTTCAACAAAGTTGTGTTACTAATTTAAATTTTCCTGTTTTGTCAGGTATGAGTAGTTACTTTCTCATCTTTGCCTTATTAATCATATCTACTATCTCAAGGCTTAGAATGTAAGGTAGGGAGGAAGATACAGGAAACGAGTAGTTTGATTATGAGATGAGGTGCTTGCAAGAACTTCAAACGGAAATCCAAAGGCAGCTGGATGGATGGATATAGTGGTTTAGAAAGAATCTGGGCTAAAGGTACAGCTTTTTCTAAAATATGTTGGTGCCAAAGGGAGCTAGAGGAGTAGAAGAATAAGAGCACAATGGGTAAGAAAGTTCTTGATTGGACCATCCTGGGCATACCAGTATAACTGCACAGCAATTATATTTATACTGCAAATGCCATGTCATTTGCATTGTTTACAATGTTGACACAGTTATATTTCAGTTAAGGGGACTTATTAAATATTACAGTTGGTATTTGTAAGACAGAGAAGTAGGAAGTAACTTTGTAGAAATGCCTTTGCACATATGCTTCTCTTTGCTTAGAATATTTCCCAAGATCTTCCTATCTGCAAGGTCCAGTTCATTTGTCAAATACAGTCTTCACTGTCCCTGAAAAAAAATACAAGTTTCACTCCTTTTGTATTTCCATTATTAGCTGCTTGCCATTTACTTCTTATTTAAAAACAAACTTTCTTATTTTTTGTCTCTTTGGTCTATTCACCATAACCAAAGAAGTTCTGTTCATTAATAAATATTGTACAGACAGCATTGAGTAGCATCTTTTGAAGGTAGTCATCGTTCTTGGTAGCAAACTGTACACATGTAAATGGACTTAAGAACAAAGACAGTAATCATCAAATGCAAAATTATAGGCAATAGGATAAATTAATTATAGCATAATTATAAAATAGAATAGTTTTACTAAGGTGTATATCACCCTATCTCCCACATACCCAAATATCAACAGACTGAATTGATGTGCGGTGCCACAGTCAGCTGCAGATGTGAACAAAGGGCAGGGAAGCCAGGCATCCCAGAGACAAGGGAGAGACACAGGGGTTCCCGTCACAGCAGCCCCTGGAGGAGATTCTTCTTAAGGAAGTGGCCAGGGGTAATCTTGGTTTCTAGGAGAAGATTAAGCAGCTCTAAAGAAGTGACTAAAGATCAAATGCATGTTAGAAAATTGCAAATTCACTTGCGTTCACCCTCAGCTCTGGTAAGAAAATGAATCCTCTCCCTATCTCTCTAATAATCAGTCTTCAACAAAGCAAGGAAGGAAAGAGAAAATGAAAGAAGGAGAGAAGAGGAAGGGAAAGAAGGAAGAAAGGATGGAAGATGGTTCTAACATTTAGACAGTTCAAAAATTAAGTGCACTCTGTGAGTCTCTGGTAAAGGAGCAGCGCCCGAGAGGCTGTCTTCTGCAACCCTTTCCCAAGTGGAGCCTCCAGACCGGTGCCAGGCAGGTGTGCAGAGGGGGTCACTGGCCTCTGTCATGACACAGCTGTCCTGGCCTCTGCCCGCGCCCACTGGCTGTAGGACACCTGGAGCACTTGGTGTCCAGGCACCCGCTGATGGGCTCCAGTCTGGGCTCTCTGCACTTTGTTGGGGCTCAGTCACCTGTCTGCCAACCCAGGCTCTCAGGAAACCTTCCGGCAGCTCATCAACCCTACTGTGAGCCCCAGCCTCGGACTCCGGGACCAGACCTCAGGCTCATTCTCACCTTACTCGCTGTGTCTCCTACGACTGGCTTTTTCTACTTATTATTCTCTTTCTGTCCCCATCAGCCATTACTACCAAAAAGGCAAGATTTCTCCTTCAGTTGTGACTAGAGTTACTTTTTTGTTTTCCATAGAACTTTATGATCATTCTTGTCAGGCCAGTCTTGAAATACTTTAACAAGAGAGAAATAAAAGAATGTAGAAGATCTTTTTAAAGAAGTCTGGTATTTATGACTGTTGTCTCTCTGCACATTGCTTTTGGAAATATTTTCCTCTCTGTTGCCTTCCTGCTGGAACTTTTCTAATCCTAAATGTTCTAATCCTAAACTCCCAACTCTAACAATGAAATGGCTTTTCAAAAGAAATGCAAAAAGACATAAGACGACCACATTTCTCAAAATATTGTCTTTACAGCTAGGATCCTAGAACACTACTCTTTTCCGGACAGGAATAATTATACCTCTATGCTCCTTAGATTAAGGGAAAACTGAAGTTCATTGAAGAGCTGAACATCGAATGCCCTTTCTTTTCATCAACTTTTCCATGTTTGCATATTCTATTTGGGTAATTAATGTTATACTCCTTAGTTTTCTGATGTCTAAGAATATGTTGACTTTTAATTATTGAATAGTTTATGTTAATTTCTGCATCTTAAAGATAAAAGCTGAGATTGTAAAAGCTTTGAACCAAATGTACTAGCTCAGCCATGTGCGTTTTTCCCTTTATGGCCCTTGAATTCATAATGGTGACTATAATCCAAATGTTTGCCTCCAGAAATGCTGGACAGCCCACACCCTCCTTAGTGCCAGAATACTGCTTAGTGTTATGGGTGATGTTAAAAAGAATTCTGAAATTATTTGATTCTATTTACCCCCAGAGTTTTTAGTTGTGAGATGAACTCTTTGAATGGTAATACCTATGCATGTTTCATGCATGTTTTCTCGATTTCTATTAGAGAGTTGGTAGTACACTAGTTTTTCAACTCTTCAAATCTGGATACACTTTTTATAAAGGGAAATTTTTACTTACTATTATACACTGAAAGCTTCCAAGAAGGTAGACCAAAAATTCAAAAATGTGACTTCATCATTTTAGAAAATAGAAGACACGGTTCTGACTCTAAGTACCAGTCATATCAGTGGGAAAGACTATTTGAACTGGAAGAGAGACACAGACTCATTTTCATGCCGGTGCTTCTGCATTTGCTCTCTTATCAGACTACCATGTAGAGCAACTTGCCCTTCTGCGGTTACTTATTTCTATGAGTGTAAATGTCGAGAAATACCAGATTATCACTTTGGACTCTGGAGTATGATTGTTTTGTGTATGTAGTTTCATACCTAAATGAGTCATTCAGCCAAGAACCTTCAGAATATCAGTTTAGTCTAGACATTTTGATCCTCATGACTGATATCTGTCCTTGACATAAGATTATGTATCATTAGATAGAGGGTGTAGGTGTAAAATGGTTCTGTGTCAATGCAAACATTATATTTTTAAACCCACAAAATCTTGACTAGTCATTTCCTCTGCTAAACCTTTCCATTCCCACGATTTTTTTCTTATTACTGCATGAACAACTGCTTATCAGTAAATCATGTATCTGTAAAATAATCTCTGTCTGTGCTATTGGTATTTCCACAATGTCTTCTACTCCCTGACCTAGTAGTTTCAATAATAATCTTTTGAATGAAAATTGACCTCACTCCACTCCGGAGAGAGCCATCTTATAAGCACCTCTCACACTTTTCTCTAACAATTATTTTCTTAAAATTTTTTGCATTACTTAATTCTCTGGATATTTGTTATTTTCATAATATTCTCCTATTTTGTCAACTAGTAAATGTAATGATAGCTACAAAGAGCTGCATAAATATTATCACCATCAACTTTTTAAATTTTATGGAAAATCAGGCTTAAGTGCAAGACATCTATTAAAGTTGGGGCAGTATCTTTGGGAATATCAGTCAATTTAGTATGAATAGATTTGCTAGTGATAGTTACAGCAGTTAAAAAAGAAATCTGGAAAACTGGAAGTCAATTTTATCCCAGGGTGCTCAGCCCTTAGACAGTGGTGAGTTTAGAATCACATATAAACATACATTATGAATCTAATACACTACTTAAAAAGCATTTTGATGTGCATAATTTAGAAGGAAAACTCTCAACAAAAGATTAAAAGGACTTTTTTTCTTCTCTTTAGAAAGAAAAGTGCTTTTAATGGGATAAAAAGAGAAAAATATCTTTATAATCATCAAAGGAAGCATCATTTGAAAGGGTACATATGCCATGGAAGAACCCTATTTTCCTGGGAGAAGAGCCCTTTAGGTTTTGAGAATTGAAAAGAAAAACTACTCGCTGCTTTGAAGAACCCCAAGCAGAGCTGCTATTCAGCCAGTATACCTCCACCAGTCATTTATCTTGCTGCTTTATTTGTCCTATTCTTTTTTTGCTAGAAAGATCACATCTCTTCACAATACAACAATCTTGTAAATACCAGCGATCTCTAGGCCCCTTCTCCAGGGCCAGGTCTTGCATTACTTCTCATTCATCCTTGGCTGTATAATATTACTCCAGCTGGAACATTTTCCAGTAAGCTTGCTAAGCACGAGGTGGTGGGGCCCATTCATAACAAACAGTATAATGAGCAGAGTGAAAGACTCAGTCCGAGCCCCTGTACTCAAAGTACAAGCTCGAGGTGTAGCTTCACGGCACTACAACTCCACCAGGGGGATTCTATGGTCACCCAGTTCCTTAGACAGGACTGTCATCGTGCGTTTACATCCCTATGTGCAAAAAGCAGTAGTGCTGTGGCTATGACAATGGCCCACCTCAGACAAATTCTCATGGCTGAACTCTACCCTTTGCATCTAGGAAACAGTAAGGATGAGAAAACTCTTGAAACTAAATAGTCGAGGAGATTTCGGGTAACATTCCATCACATCCAAAGCTGGGGAGAAGTTTGCAGCCACCCCAGAGTAAGTATTGCCGGTAACTTGATCCACAACTTGTCTTGTCCAGCCTTCACTTAACCTCCCAGTCCATCTCTTTGGCAGGAAGGGCATCAAGAGAGGAACAAGCCAGTCTGGGCTGTCCCGTGTAGTAAACGAAAACACCAGTGAACTGTGAACAATGAGCTCACCACATTTCTTCCTGAACTGCACTTAAAATTACTGACAATCACGATCACCTATTTGGAAAATATTTTGCCTACCCTTTTTTTTTTAATATATATCAACTTTCCTCTTGATCTATATCTTCAGATGTATCCAGATTTTTATTAGAGAATCTGTGGCTTCCTGATTTTTAGTATTTTGTATTTAATAAAATGTAGTAGACACAGACAAAAAAAGGCAAAGACAACCCACTGAGGTCCATGTCCTAATCCTTGGAACCAGTAATGTTTATTGCGTTGTGTTATGTTGTGTTGTGTTGTGTCTGGTATTATGTTATGTCATGTTATGGAAGGCAGAAGGAAATGATAACTTGTAGATAGTATCAAAGTTGTTTATCATATGGATTTAAAATAGGAAAATTTGGGCTGGAGATTTAGCTCAGTGGCTTCAACCCCTGCCTAGCAAGTGCAAGGTCCCTGGTTGGTTCCCTGGTAACCACTTACAACAATACTCGATGTAGTGGCTCAGGTCTACCAGGAATCAGTACCACATATCACAAATGCCGGGCCTGGTGGTTCAAGCCTATAATCTCAGCACTTAGGAGGCAGAGGTAGGAGTATTGCTGAGTTCGAGGCTTGTCTGAGCTACATAGTGAGCTCAGGGCCAGCCTGAGCTACAAAGAAGGAAATTGTCTTATCTGTTTTTATAGGCCCAATCTAATTATAATCCTTCAAGGAGAGAAACTTCCCTGGCTATGTAATAAGATAAAGCATTATGAGGATGGAAGAAAGGCCAGAAATCTGAAACTCGAACAGGATTTGGCATGCCTATGATGGTTGAATATTCATGATCTTAAAAAAGTTCAAGTAAAGAACACATAATCCCATTGTGGGATTAAGAGATGGAGGTTTTGGGCGGAGCCTTCACGAATTGTATTAGTGCTCTTATAAATGAAGCTTCAGAAGTGCCTGGCCCTTCCATTTCTGCAGAAGGACATGGTATCTGTCCCTTTTTGCCCTCCTCTGGCCTCTAAAGATGCAGTAGGGAGGTAGCATCTTGGAAAGAATGTGTAGCCCCTTGCCACATAATACTGGCAACTTGATCTTGGACTAACCAAGTTCCTGTACTGTGGTAAATAAGTTCCTATAATTTATAAATTACTCTGATGTTTTGTTGGAGCAACAGCAAAATAGCAAAGGGCTAAGATGTCACAATTATTGGCTTTAGTGGTGGAGGAAAGGGACCATGAGTCAGACAAGGTGAATGCTCTCTAGGGGCCAGAGTAGCTGAGGAAGTGCCTTTTCCCTCAGAACCCCCAGAAGCAACACAGTGCTGCTGGCACCTTAATTTCTAGTCCAGGGAAACTTACACTGGATTTTTAACCTATAGTCCTAGAAGATAATAAATATCTTTCATTCAAGCCGATACACTTGCTGTAATTCAGTAAACAGTAATAGAATAGCAATCCAACTATCTACTTCCCAAACTACTAAACAAAAGAAGTTTATAGTACTGTAAGAAAGACTTCTATTATATCATATTCTCTGGAGGCAAGAAAGGAGAATGCTGTTCCTCTTGATTCTCCATCATTGGAGAGATACTGGTTTAGTTGTTGGTGTCTGACTTCAATAGCCAAGATACAAAGCAGCAGAAGTGAATAACACTGTAGTGAACACAGGTACTCAGCTATTTGGAGGCAGTGACTTTGTTTTGTGGGTATGTTTAGAAGTGGAATTTCTAGATCATATAGAAGTTCTATTTTTCTCTTTTTGAGGAACATCCTCACTTTTTTCCATAGTGTCTGTACCAACAGTTTGCCAGAGTTGTCCTTCTTGTTTCTTTGTTAACGTGTGTCATCTTTTGATTTCTGGTGATATCCATCTGAGCCAGGGTGGGGTGATATCTCACTGTGGTTTTGATTTTCATTTCCCTGATGAGCAGTGATGGTGAATGTTTGTTCCTATACCAGTTGACCATCTGTATGTCTTCTTAGAGAAGAGTCTTTTCAGATCCTCTGCCCACTTGAAGTTTGGGCTTTATTTTTTTTCTAAAGAGTTATAATAGTTGCTCATATGGTTTGAATACTGATATCTTACCACATATATGGGTTGAAAATATTTACAACTATTCTGTGGGTTGCCTTTTCATTTTGTTGTTTCCTTTTACTGTGCAGAATATTTTTCTATGATGTACTCCCAGCTGGTTATTTTTGCTTTTGTTACCTATGCTTTTGGTGTGAAGACTAGAAGATCATTACTATCAGCATTAAGGAATTATTTTCCCATGCTTTGTTCTGGAAGTTTAACTGTTCCAGATCTTATACTTAAAATTTAATCTACTCTGATTGATTTTTATGGATGGTATATGATAAAGGCCCTATTTAATTCTTTTACATGTGAATATCTAGCTTTCCCACCTGTTTTAAAAATTAGTTGGCTGTATATAGAGGTATCTATTTCTAGGCTTTTTATCTGTTCTGGTGATTTTGGACTGTTTTCAACCCAGTGCCATACTGTTTGCTTAACAGTTTTGAATACAATTTGAAATCAGGAAGTACAGTACCTCTAGTTTTTTTCCTTTTTGTTCAAGATTACATTAGCTATTCAGGGTCACTTGTAGTTTCAGATGAGCTTTGCAATTACTTTTTCTTTTTCTCTGAAAAAAGTCTTTGGGTTGGAGATACCGAATCTGCAGGCAGCTTTGTATTGTATACACTATCTAAAAACAGCCATTCCAATCCACAATACATATTTTCATTTATTTGTATATTCTTCTATTTGTAGTGATGTTTAATTCCTAGGATATAGATTTTTCACAGTTAATTAAATTTATTTCTAAATATTTTAGTTTGTGTTGCTATTATTATTTTGCAGCTTTCCTTTCTAGGTACCTCACTGGTATAGTGCATAGAAATACAACTTTTTTTTTCAGCTTGTTTCTTTTTTCTTGGTGGCCTCACTAGTAAGATTGTATAATCTGTTGGGCCACAGGCTTAGCTCAGTGGTTCTGGAGCCAGCCTAGCAAGTGCAAGGTCCTGAGTTCAATCCCCAGTAACCACATACAACAATACCAGATGTGGTGACTCAGACCCACCAGCAATCAGTAACACATACCACAATCCCAGGCTTGGTGGCTCAGTCTGTAGTCCCACCACTCAGAGGCAG
>PVIC010053435.1:0-11850 GCA_004025085.1 Thryonomys swinderianus
TCGAACTCAGGTCCTTGCGCTTGCGAGGCAGGCGCCGGAACCACTGAGCTAACCCTCCGGCCCTTTTTTTTTTGCTTTTTGAGACAGGGTCTCGCTTTGGAGTTCAGGCTGGCCCTGAGCTCACTATGGTGCCCAGGCAAGCCGCCGCAAACTCAGAAATCCTCCTGTCCCTGCCTCCCAAGTGCTGGGATTACAGGCGTGAGCCACCACGTCCGGCATTGTGGTATGCGGTGTTGATTGTTGGTGGGCATGTCTCCATGCCCAACATTATATGTGGTAACCGGGGATCGAACTCAGGACCTTGCGCTTGCGAGGCAGGCGCCTGAACCACTGAGCTAACCCTCCAGCCCACTAATGCATAATCTTTCACCTCACCATCCACTCTGGGGTCCCAGATTCCCAACTCCTCTCTTGGTCTCTGACACTTTATTGATTCATTCACTTATTCACTCAACAAACATTCATTGAGTACTTACCACATACCAGGGACTGTTCCAGTTTCTAAAAACCATCCCATGGATACTATAAGGAAGGAAGAAGATAGACAAAGTTTGTGCCAGTGTAAAGAGCAGAGACTCTGGAGCCAAGCTGCCTACATGCAAATCCTGGCTCGGCTCCCTCCCAGCTGTTGGCCCATAATACATTATATAACGTCTCTGAGCACCATCTGCTTCGGCTGTAAAATGGGACTAAGAAGCGTTTTTCTTCAAGGAGTCAGGGCAAGAATTCAATGGTGTTAAAGAGTACTTGGTCCTGGGGCCAAGGATTTAGTATAAGTGGTACCACATCTATCTTAGAAGCACAAGGGCCTGAGTTCAATCCCTGATACCGCAAAAAAAAAAGTACCTAGTCCTAACCTAATAGTAGATGTATCATGTGGTGGCAATTAGTCTACTGGAAGCCAGAGAAAGTCAACTATAAATAAAGACATACAACAAGTGTACAGTCTAGCTAGTACATGGAGGAAATAGGTGGCATGCTGCGGGAGACACTGGTGAGGGTAGAGGACTTCCTTAGATGGGGGAGTCAGAAGGGTTTCTCCAAAGAAGCAACTTCGTTAGGATGACACTTAGAAGACAGAAGACATAGTCTTGGTGAGGGCAGAGGAAATGTATTCCAAGTAAAGGGAGCGGTGACCATGAGTCTCGGAAGTGGAAGAGTCTTGGCAGGTGTCAAGAACACCGGAAGGCACAGGAGCCAGGGGCTGGGTGGGTGAGGGGACAGGACAGCTTAGAGAGGCCAGCAGGGCCAGAGCACAGATCATGCAGGGCCTGTGGGCACAGAAGGAGCTTGACTTCTGTGGCAGCCCACAGCCACACACATTGTATTGAAACATATCACACATGCAGAAAAGCATATAAATCCTAAGTGTTCCATGCCATGAATTTTCACAATGTGGACATACCTGGCAGACCAACCCAGGGTAGGTGCAGTGCCCAGAACCACAATCTCAGTTGAGTTTCTGCTGGAAGCTGAGTATCACAAAGAAAAGATGTTAGCAGGCATGGTGGCACATACTTATAGTCTTAGCTACTAAGAAGATGGATGTAGGAGGACTGCAAATTTAAGGCCAGCCTGGGTGATTTTTATAGTTCAGGTTGGCCCTGAGCTCACTATGTAGCCCAGACTGGCCCAAACTCAGCAGTCCTCCTGCCTCTGCCTTCCAAGTGCTGGGATTACAAGTGTGAGCCACCATGCCCAGCACTGTGGTGTGTGATTCCAGGGATCAAACTAAAGACCTTGTGCTTGCCAGGCAGGCCCCAGAACCACTGGGCTAAACCCCCGGCTCAGAAAGAACATTTTAAGAAAAAGGGGTGGGGTGGTAGCTCAGTGGTAGAGTAATTGTCTAGTATCTATGAGGCCCTGGGCTTAATTTCTAGTACTTTATGATTTTTTTAAAAAAAGATACATCTTTAGCTCCTGGTTTTAGAGACTGAAAGATCAAGATTGGTTTTGATTTGGTCCCTGGTGAGGACACCCTTAACTCTATTACATGGTAGATGCCATCATAGTGGGAGATACAGGGGTCACATGGCAAGAGAGGACGGCAAGGAGACCTCAGAGGAACTCTGCGCTTCTTTTTGTTTTTATTTTTGTTTTGTTTGTTTTTGTAGCAGGGATTGAACCTAGGGACTTTGCATTGAGCAATATCCCCAGCCCTTTTGGGGGTGGAAGGGGGATGGGCTTGAAATGGGTCTCACTATGGAGTTCTGGTTGGCCTTGAACTGACTCACTAGGTAGCCCAGGCTGGCTTCATACTGGTGGCAATTGTCCCGGCCTCTTGAGTGCTGAAAATATAAGCATGTGCCACCATGCCTGACTCCCAGCTCTCTTTAGTTTATTTATTTATTTATTTACTTACTTACTTACTTACTTACTTACTTACTTACTTACTTATTTGAGACAGGGTCTCGCTTTGTAGTTCAGGCTGGCCCTGAGCACACTATGGAGCCCAGGCAAGCCTCGAACTCAGTGATCCTCCTGCCTCTGCCTCCTGAGTGCTGGGATGACAGGCGTGAGCCACCACACCCAGCACTGTGGTATGTGGTATTGATTGCTGGTGGGCGTGACTCACCACGCCCAGCATTGTATGTGGTTACTGGGATCGAACCCAGGACCTTGCGCTTTCGAGGCAGGCACTGGAACCACTAAGCTAAATCTCCGGCCCTTATTTTTATTTTTTGAAACACATTTTTGCCAAATTACTCACTCTGAGCTTGAATTTGAAATTTCCTGCCTCAGCTTTCAGTTCACTGAAAGATCTTAAACAGGAAACGGGCAAGATTTCATTTCAAGCTCACTCCAGTTCCTGCACCACCAGGTCCCCAAAGCTTACACCAGAACTGGACCAGCCCCTACTCCACCTTAGCTTACTCTAACAGATGTACTTATTATAGTCCGCCCTTTTATACAAATAGTCTGCCCAGCTCCCCACTCCCTGGCAAAGAGGGAACCTAGTCCAGTAGGCTCCGTGTTGCCCTTGTAGAATGGATTCAGTCACAGTAAAGCTGCAGGCGGCTATGGTGTTTAACTTAAATGGCAAATGGCTGGAAAGCCCACCATCCAATACCAAGCCCTTCTCCCAGACACCCGCACACACACACACACACACACACACACACACACACACACACACCCCACCACCACCACCACCACCACCTTCTTGGAGCTGGGAGGGAAAAGAAACCGTGAGCGTCCCCTACGGATAAGGGAGAAGCTGCAGCCCTCCCTTTGCCAGGGCTCCGGAGTGTCCTGCTTTGAGGACCAAAGATTTCTTCTCCAAAAGGCCACCACAGCCCCAACCTCCGCCGAGAGGCCAGTGCCCACGAGCTGCTCTCAGCTCCGAAGGTCTAGAGCGTAGACAATCCAGGAAGCGCTGCCGCCTTCACATACTGCCTCCGCCTCTGGGATCCTCACTTCCTTCCCTGCCAAACTCGATTCCACTGAAGGCCTTTCCAGATGCCCACTGGCTGTTCTACTGGTCACTGTCCCTACGACACGGGGCGCCGCCCTCCTGCCCCCGCACTCTCAGCTCCTCCTAAGGCGTGCCAGGCCTCCTCGCCAGACTGCGCGGGCAGGGAGGGACCTGTCCCCTGTTCCCGGAAGATGGAAGATCGCCCACACCTGGCCCTGTGCCAAGCACCCGGCGGGGGCGTCATAAATATCTCCTGAATGATTCATTCATTCGTTTGGGAGAAAAAGTTCGACCCTTAAGAGGTTAAGCGGAAGGCCGTTTAAATCGCACAGCCCAGGACTCACGTTCTGGCTCTGACCTTTGGCACTGTGACCTTGATCACCTCTTGGCTTGTTTCCTCATGTAAAAACTAGGACGTCACGACCAGGTTAGGGCAATTTGAGGATATGGTGAGATGGTGTAAGAGCACCAATCTGGCCTGGTGTAACACCTCGATCATGGGAGGGAGAGTTATTCAGTTAGAGAAGGGGATACTGCCCTCCTCCCCTCCTCAGCCGCCTGCGGATCAGTGTTCTTGGGGATGGATAGTATCCTGTTGGGCCCATTATTATAGATAAAGAAACTGAGAATCTAGAAAGGGAACAGGTGCAGTAGTCTGCCGAGGACTCCACGTCCAGAGCCCCGCAGGCCTCTAGGAACCTCTGAGCACATCCCCACTCCACTCCCTCTCGTCCTGGGAATGAGAGGCTGCCTCCCGCGCCCCCACCGTCCCCCGCGCGCGTTTGCTCAGACCCGGGCTCAGACCCCGGCAGCGCCGCGGCGCTGTCAGGAGTGGAGAGCGCTCGGGGTTGTCACTTTAAATTAAAGAGGGAGAGGGCGGGCGGGTGAGCGCGAGGGAGCGCGCGGCAGGCTCCTGGGAGCGTGCCTGGACTGCGGCGCAGCTCCTGTCCGCGCCCCGCCGGTGGAGCCCCCGACCCGCGGCGCGCTCTTCCGCCCGAGCGGGCGCCGACGACACTGCAGGGGCGGCGTTGCCGCAGGCGGTCCGCTTGGCGCCGGTGCGTGCGCGCTGCGGGAGGCGGGCGAGAACCGAGAGCCCGAGTTGGAGCGGCCCCTCGGCGAGCCCTGGTGAGTACTCTCCGGGCCGACCCCAGCGCGCGGCGGGGATACGCTCCCTGCGCACGGACAAGGCGTCCCCCTCCCCGTGCCGGGACCTGGGTCCCCCGCACTGCGCGCGTGTGCACCCCGGCGGCGCTTGCACACGAACGCCAAGCACAGCGCACGCCTGGCGCCCTTGTCCGGCCCAGCCACTCCGCGCACTGCGCATTGCCTCGCGTCCCGCACGCCCGCCCGCGTGTGCATACACGCGGCTCACCTCGCTGTTCACACACCTCCCCTGAGCCCGCGCGGCACGCATACCTCTCGCTTTCACACTCAGCGCCCTAACTGTCCTCACTGCCTCCTGCCGGAGCTTCAAAACCTCCAGTAGCTCGGGGTCAATCCCCAGTCCTGTCCCCAAAAGGGGGAAAGGGCTTCCTCAGACCAAAATGCCCAGTCTGCAGAACTGCTCTGTTCTGTCAGGCACGTAGCACCTCATCCCCTGGAGGCCCTGGTTTGTGTGAAGAGCCAGAGAGGACATTCAACCTCCTCAAGGCTGCAGATCTGGACCCAACATGGGGGAGGGGAGCAAGATCCGTGGGTGGAGGGGCCCTGAGCTTACCATCCTGGAAAGCCCTGTGCTGCAGAGCGACTGTGAGCCCCCTCCTCAGTCAGTAAGCCCACCTACATGCAAAGAGCCTGGGAAGGCTGCAACTAACTGGAGTGCCTCTGAGTGAGCGCCTGTGAGAGGTTTGGAGAGTGCCAGCAGTAGTACTTCTAATTAGAAATGGAAGTCCTGAGACCCTGGAAGGCCAGGAGACCCGCCCAAGTTCATGGGGCCTGTCCAAAGAAGTCAGGATAAGTGTTCACACCCCCTGCCTCCCCACCTGAAAATACAAAACCTTTCTGGAGTGCTCCAGATTGCAGGGGTCAGCCTGGACTCTTGTCTCCTACAGCTACCTGTGACTGTGGGCAATGCCATTTCCTGGGCCTGGTTTTCTTAGCAGTACAAGGGCCCTGATCAGAAGCCCCTCAAAGGCCTGCAGAAAGGATGCACAGAGGTACAGGATAAGTCCTTAGAGTGTCAGCCACCACCAAGCCAAACTCCAGCCAGTCTGTAGTGTGGTTTCTGTGGGGCTTTGGGAGATGAATCCAGGATATGGTTATTTTGAAAGTACTAGGGCAGGGGAGGCACTCCAAAGGGTTATCAAACCTAAAGGTCCTAAAAACAAATCTTACAGCCTAGAAGACTAAGGCTTCCCTGTACGCCACCCCCCTCCCTTGGCCCCCGTCCTTCCCATGACCTGCTGACCTCAGGGTGGGGGTAAAGAGAGCCAAGCCCTTGCCAGCCAGAGACATGCTGAGGATACTAAGCAGAGATGGGTGGAGTGGAGATGCTCCTCCTCTGATAAGGTACAAAACTCCTGGAAAGCCACTTTTCTGACAAGCCTAGAGGGGGCCTCCACCTTGGTCAGATTCCAGCAAAACCAGGTGGAGTGCTCCCCAGCTCAGGCCTGACCAGGAGTCAGCAGAGTGGCCCAGAGCCCAGATCTATCCCTCTGGAACAGAGCCCAGTGTTGCTATTCATATGCTAAGAGCCCCAAGGCCCCAGCCTCCTTATCTGTAGAATGGGGATCCAATAATCCACTCAGACACCAGGTCTACAGTGGGTGCTTACAACGCACCAGGCATGGTGCTAAGCACATAGCACATATTATGTAGAAACACCAATAGGTTTCACTAGATAAGGGACTAGGGGGGTGGCAGTTGAACTGAAAGCTGTTTCTAGTGAGCAAGCTCTTGTGGGGGAAGGTGTAGGAGGGGTAGGGGGAGGTATAGTCTTAGCTCAGCTCTGATGCCCGTGCCTATGTCTGTTCCTGTGTGCCACTGTCTGCCCTGGCCTCCAGTAGGCTTTGTCAGCATCCTGTCCTAGCAGAAGCCACAGCCCCTCGGCCTGAAAGAACTCCAAGACACCCACCCGTAGGAGCCCAGGGAGGCTGCGTGGGATGAGTGGAGCCAAGGGGTCTCAGGGAGAATGAGTAGAGCCACTAAGGGCATTTGCTGCAGAGCCAGACCTGGCTCTGTCTCAGCTCCTCACTCAATGGCTGGGTGACCTTGGGCCAATTCACTGTCCTTCTCTGAACCTCCCTTTTCTCCTCCATGGAAGGGTGACAATACCAAATTGGCCTCAGAGGAGTCTGGGAGTGGTGATGGTGATGGTATATGTGAAGCCCTTGGCTTGGGGCTTTTGCTGCCAATGGGACAAGTGCTAGATGAAGTGGCAAGCACCACCACTGCTGGCTTGGGGCAAGTCATTTAACCTCTCCAAACCTTTCCTAGTGCATCCCAAACCCACCTCACTGGCTCATGGCAGAGATGCTTCCAAGAACCAGCAGGTTCTGAGAGTGAATGAGGGATGGGAGAGACCAGGTGTGAACCCAAGAACAAAAATGTCCATGCTCCATTACCGAGGTTTCCATCTGTGCCCCGTTATTGAGGAAAACGCAGAGCCTGCTTAGCCCCAGTGCCTGCTCTTGTTGGGAGAAAGGATGCATACCTGCTGTCCCTGTATCTTCCGGCTTCAGAGGAAGCTGGAAATCCTTTTATCTTGAGAGGGGTCTATTGAGACAAAGATTTCACGTAGTACCCCAGGCTAACCTAAACTTGCAATCCTCCTGCCTCAGCCTCCTAAGTTCCTAGGGTGTAGGTATATGCTACCATGCTTGGCTTGAAAGTCCGTGGGGGGGGGGCGGGGGTTTATTTTGTGGTGCTGGAGTTCAAACCTCACACATCCTAGACAAATGTGCTATCGCTGAACTACATCCCCAGCCCTTTTAAAAAATATTTAGTGCTCACTTTGGCAGCACATATACTAAAAATCCATTTTAATTGGAAATTTCTCAATTTATAAATATAATTGACTTAACTATAAACAAATAAAAACATCCACTGGCTGTCAGTGCTGTCCTCATGGTTTCACTACTTAGACTAGACCTTTTGAGACCATGGTCAGGCCAATATCAGCTACTATCTGTCTAGCACTATCACCCTCACCTTCTCATTCCACTTTCCTCAAACCCTCTCAGGATAGTCATGAGCCCTTTTCACAGACAGCACAACTGGAGCTCAGGGTGACTATGAAAATTGCCTGAGGCCATGTGAGCCAGTAAAGGGGAAAATCTGGGTTTCATGCTAGGTGCAAGCTGCTGCCCTGCAGGAGCCTTCTAATATGCCAGCCTTATCCCTCCACTCAGCCAAATGTACTCTGGCTCCTACCCCTTCAGAGTAGACCACAGACAGACTTCTGGGTTCAGAGGTGCCTAGCAGACATTCACAGCTTCCCCAGTCACAGCTCCCGGGGCGAGGTGCTATGACAGGGGTGTGTTTGGGATTCTGAGGAGTGGAGGCATGCTGAGAACCAGAGGTGTGATACAGCCTGAGTTCTGCCCTGTAGCACGTCCCTTGCTGGCACGCTGCTGGCATTGGCTATCTCAGCTTGGCCTTTCTTGCCAAGCCAGTTCGTGCTCAGTAAGCAGGAAAGAATGCTGATAGCACTGCTGGATTTCCAGCAAGGCAGAAGCAGCCTGGAGTGTGTATTCATGTTGTGTTTCAGTGTGTCCAGACTCTAGCCATCAGGAGCTAGGGCCACCTTGGACTTATACACATTGACCCATTTGACGTGCAGTTCTTGGGCAATGTTTTTGAAAACATATGCCCACCTGCAACAAGACAAAGTGGTTAGGAGCTTGAAGCCAGATGGCCTGGACTCAGTGGTTATTAACCATGTGGCCTGGGGCAAATTATTTTAACTTCACACTGGCACTCTCATCTACAAAGCAGACGTATTAACAGTGCCAACCTCAAAGGATTGTTATGAGGGTTAAATGAGTACATGTGTATGCAAAGCCCTTACAACTGAGTTTAATGCAGAAGAAGTGCTTGGGGAGGTTGGCTTTTATCATTATCACAAGCGCAGGGCCCAGGGAGGCACATCTGCTCAGGTAAGGAGGAGTGAAGCATCTCTGGTTTAGCTTTGCCTCCCATCACCATGGCAACCTCCATCTCATCTCCGGAGGGTCAACATGAGGAAAGCAGGAGCCAGGAACTGCCTGTGTGGCCTTATTATATCTGCCTTAGGGCATAATGGCACTTCTGTATGGGTGGACACTAAGCATCCCAATTGTTTGACTCCAAAGCTGCAGACTGGAGACAACCCCAGAATTCCTAATGACCAGCGTCTCAGATTTATTCTTTTTTAACTGATTCCAGATGAAGTCTATAGAATTCTAGGCAAGGTTGGGAACTGGTGAGCTGCAGCCCACCAGCCTTTTACAATGCACCTGAATAATGTATATGCTTTTTGTATGTGTTTGCAACATGTGAAACCCAGGAAGCCCGGCCCGGTGACGCATTCCCATAGTCCCAGCTACTCCAGAACTTGAAGCGGGAGGATCACTGGGGCCCAGGAATTCAAGACTAGCCTGAGCAACATAGCAAGGTCCTACCTCAAAAAAAATAAATAAATGAAAAAGCAATAAAAATAAAAATGAGGAAAAGTTCACATTTAAAACTCCAAGTACCTGAATGTGGTAGTGCAAACCTGTAATCCCAGCATGCTGAGAGGCTAAGGCAGGAGGACTATAAGTTTGAGTCCCAGTCTGAGGCAACTTAGAAAGAACCTATTTACAGTGCAGGGATTTATTTCAGTGACACCGTGCCTGGCTCACAAGCCCAAGGTCCTCAGTTTGATTCCAGGTATCAGAAAAAAAGAAAGAACCTGTCTAAAAATAAATATATAAATAAATAAATGTCTGGGGATGTAGCTCAGGGCTACATCCACTTCCACCCAAGTCAAATCACATCAAATCCATGTACTGGGTCTGGCTTTCCTTTAAAAATCCAGCTATCTTGGGCTGACATTTTCACTGAAACAGGAAAGCAGCCACCTGGGACCAAGAGAGCCCTGCACAGTTCTTATGTACCTTTCTCACCTGCCTGGGTCTGCGGGCCTTTGGGGTGTAGCATCTCTGAACTGCAAGGGAACCCAGAGTTTGGGAGTGGGATCCTGGCCTCCTGTGCCTCAGATCTTAAACACAAATCTCACTTTGTACGGCTCGTGCCTGTCCGCCTTTGCCAGAGCTCTCTTCACCTACCCACTTGGAGCTCATCTTTGAGCCAGACTGACTTCTTAGCAACAGTAATGATAAAACAGTAAGCAGTAGCCTGGGCTCAGGGAATCACTCAGATGAGCTCCCAGACCTTTCTAGAAGAACCTAGTCAGACCTCAGTGGTTCATAAAACCTGGATGTGGAAGGGAATGTGGGGAAGAAACCACCCCAAGCAGGGAAAGGACTCAGAATAGAACATTGGGATTATGCGGTCTTTTCTTTGGAATTTAAGTGGAAGCATTAGAGGCGAAGCCAGAGAACACACCAAGCCTGCACTACTGGGCAGGCAACAATCACTGCTCATCAGTTGACTGATGTTAGGATGGGAATGTATTTAGCAAATACAAATGCAGGACATCTACCAACACTGGAATTCGGTTAAGCCATGGATACTTCCTTAGCAGAAGTATGTCCTGTGCAATATTTGGGACATATCAATACTAACAGCTAATCTGAGCAGGCATGGAGGCATGCAGCTATAGTCCTAGCTGCTCAGGAGGCTGAGGCAGGAGGATCATGCCAGCCCAGGAAGGTGAAACTACCCTGAGACCTCAACACAAAATTAATTAATGAATTAAAATAAAAGCAAATCTGAACTTCTAGTACCATTGGGCATCCTGGTTTGTTTTGCTCAACACTGAGGATGGAAATAGAGCCTTGTACTTGTCATGGACACCTTGCCACTGAGCTTTATTAGGCAGCCTTGGAAGGTGTTGTTAAAAGTGCTTCGAGGGCTGGGGATTTAGCTTGGTGTTTCCAGGGTCAGTCTCAAAAGTGCAAGGTCATGAGTTGGCTCCCCAGTACTACATACCACAATGCTGGCATGGTGGCTCACGCCTGTAATCCCAGCACTCAGGAGGCAGAGGCAAGAGAATTGCTGTGAATTTGAGGCTATCCTAGGCTACATAGTGAGCTCAGGGCCAGCCTGAACTACAAAATGGGACCCTGTCTCAAAAAAAATAAACAAACAAACAAATAAATAAGTGCTTCAAAAGAGGCCTGAATACCATTTTTTAAAAGTCATGTTTTGAGGCCTGGAGATGTAGCTCAGTGGTTCTGGCCCCTGCCGAGCAAGTGCAAGGTCCCTGGTTCAATCCTCCATAACCACATATAACAGTACCAAGTGTGGTGACTCAAACCCACAATTGGTCAGTACTACATACCACAGTGCTGGGCATGGTGGCTCATGCCTGTAATCCCAGCACCAGAGGCAGAGACAGGAGGATTGCTGTGAGTTCGAGGCTATCCTGGGCTACATAGTGAGCTCAGGGCCAGCCTGAACTACAAAGTGAGACCCTGTCTCAAAAAAAAAAGTTATGTTTTGAAAACACTCTACCTTCATCCAAGCTCCCTTCTCGGCTGAATGTGCTCTCCAAGGGACATGCGTGCAGGTGGCACAGAGGCGGGACACAGGGGCAGGGCCGGTGAGCTTCTGCAGCCCTCACCACTGACATTGTTTCTCCCTTCCAGCCCCAGCCTCCGCAGGGAGAGCCATGGCTGTGGATGTGGCAGAGTACCATCTGAGTGGTGAGTCCCCCATGGAGGCCCCTCCACGGTCACACCTGCAGGCCATCTGGGACCTTCGTGCCAGACCTGGGGTGGGAGGTATCAGTAGGAACTAAGCCAGGGCCTTGCGTGACTGGTAAGAACGGTCAGTAACTTACCCAAGGTCACACAGCCTTGGGGACAGCATGCGGGGACCTGTCTGAGGTCTCCCCACTTTCTACCTTCATGGTTCCTTCCTGTAGAAGGAAGTCCAACTTGAGGGCATCCCCCAAGAAGGTCAGTGTGAGATGCACGAGCAAGCAACTCAGGGGTCACCCACACTAGGGGTGGAAAATGTCTGGGGTACACAAGGCTTCTGTGGCTCTATCTGGTGCCAACCTCAAGGATGGCCTGGGATCTCCCCCATCCCTGCCAGCTGGTAGTGGATGGTGTCACCCAGTGCCCCCCTCCCTGCTTACCAGCAGAAGTGGCCTCAGTAAGGGAGGGGACAGCAATACCAAGTGAAGACTCAATCTCAGGTCTCCTGACTCCCAGGCCTGTATACCCCATCATACCAGCTGCTGGCTGCGCTCAGCCCAGCACTAGGCCGAGCAGAACTGCAGGATGTGCCAGGATTGCTTTTCTCCGCTCCTAGCCAGAGATCCTTCCTCTTCACCAGCAGCTCAC
>PVIC010053436.1:0-11862 GCA_004025085.1 Thryonomys swinderianus
AATAATGGGAGCCGGATAAAAGAAAATCTAGGCCTATTTCAAGTGCACAAGTAGTTGTGCTGTCTAAATTAGATTCAAAACAGTTTCTTTTCACCCTATCTTTAGTAATGGTGGGATATTTTGGAGCATTTGATAAATTTTCAAAAAGAAACATTCCATCTAAAATGTAGGCCTAGCCACTCTAAATCAGTGGGATGGCATATGGTACTATAATCAGTTTTATTCTGATAATAGCTTTTAAAAATATTTTGATAATTTTACCCCATTGGAGACTGAATTTTCTGAGCAGTGTGTCTTCAAATAACAGTTGAAACCCATTACCCTTCCATCTTAGCTTCTCCGACTCTCAAGAATAGTCTTTCACTTCCTCTTCATTCCTGATTCTTAATGCAGTTTCTCTGTCTGCTCAAGGTCCAAAGATAGATTCATGATCCCCTGCTCTTGCTTTCACTGATCCACTAACTTATAGCCTATGTCTGAATTTCCCTAAAAATACGACAATGTCTTATATTGAACTTTTGCTCTAAAAGATGCAGTACAGCTTATTTTTAGGGGATGTCTTATTTTTTCATGTACAGCAGTCTGCATTTATACAAACAAATTCATGTAATCATCTTCGGGGACATCATCCTAAATGTGCAAACCCCACCTTCCCACCTGAACGTCTCGCCACTCCACCTCCGGCCCCATCTGTGCTGCTCACAGGGCGCTGCTCACGGCTGCCAGCGAGGCCCTCCCGCGAGCCCTTCCCCCGCATCGCAACGCCTCGCAGGAGTGCATGCGGTCGCGCGCTCAGGGAAGACTTACGGGACAGGACAGGCAGCAGAGATGATGCCAGTTCGGGAGGAAGCTCCACACAAGGACGAACACTTGCAGGGGCCAAAACTCAGAAAACGGTTCTTTCACATGAATGCGTTAAGTATGCCTGTTACACCACGTAACATATTAAATTATGAAGATTCCTATTAGATGCAACCATGTCCATCTGTTTCTAAGTGTTCACATTATCCGTTCATTGTACCTATGCTCTGATTGGTCATTTGGCTCTAATTCTCAAGTTCATCCTTTTTTTTTTTTCTCTTAGTACCAGGGATCGAACTCAGAACCTTGAGCTTGCAAGGCAAGTGCCACAACCGCTGAGCTAAATCCCTATTCCTCAAGTTCATCTGTTTAAATAGGAATTTCTCCTCTTGTCCAAAGGCACCCGTATGGGATTTTACAAATACTTAACTATAATTTATATTATCATTTATTTTAAGCATTAATGTCAGTAATTTTATCTATTTAGATTTTATTATATCTTAATAATATCATTTTACAATTCAATATACCCATTATGTGTTGCAACAGATACTAAACGCATTGATGTAGTTGGTGATCTTAACTGGGGCTTATTTTGGGGGCTGAGTTTATACCACAAACATCCTGAAAAAGCATGCTGGAGCTTATTTGCAGTTTAGGTCTTATTTTTAGGGAACTAGAGCAGTTGCTTTCCTATGCCAGTGAGCTTCTCTCCTCAACCATTAAAGCACACAAAGAAACCCTTATATGTATTTATTTAGCTCACTGGCTAACAAAATGTAATATGCTAACAGTCACCAAAATGAAAAACTGAAATGGTGGGATTTGGAGGAACAGATGAAGTGAGAGAGGGAGGCAAATGAAAAAAGAATAGTAAGAGGAAAGGAAGAAGAGAGTTGGTGTTTACTGAGAAAAGGTAGCGGATTTCGTAATCTTTCATGCTACCTTTTTTGGTCCTCTAGAGGATCCTTTGTGTCCCTAACAGGGTATCTCTTCTCTAGGACCATCTGTAGCTGGACACCAACCCACCATACAATTCCACTCCACAGTCCCCTGCCTCACTCCTCATTGTGGGCAAATACTTTTGTAGGCTAGAAATTTTAAAGATGGTCTTCTTATTACTCAAAATGACATCCACAAATAGTAAGTCCAATAAGATCTGAAATGCCTCCGACTTCCCACAGTTGTGTATGAAAACTTAACCCCCATGCGCTTCTGTCCTTCCAAGACTTTGAAGGGGAAGTGAGCGGCTGGGAGAGCGGAGGGGAATCGGCGTGGCAGAGAGGCAGGCACAGGGCTTTGTTGCCCAGCTCGCACGGGCCCGGGTGCCGTCCTCAGTGCTGAAAAACAACAGTGTTCTAAGCAATCACATCAGCAGACCAGACTTTACTTTTTTGTGCTAGGGATAGAACTCAGCCTCATATGCTGAACACATGCTCCACCATTAATCTACACCCCTAGTACTGAACATTTTTTAAAAGAAAATAAAAAGGAGAAGACAAAAGGGGAAGACGTGGGCCGGAGATTTAGCTCAGTGGTTCCGGCACCTGCCTCGCAAGCGCAAGGTCCTGAGTTCAATCCCGGTAACTACATACAGTGCTGGGCATGGAGACTCACGCCTACCAGCCATCAACACCGCATACCACAGTGCCGGGTGTGGGGCCTCACGCCTGTCATCCCAGCACTCGGGAGGCAGAGGCAGGAGGATTGCTGAGTTCCAGGCTTGCCTGGGCTACATAGTGAGCTCAGACCCAGCCTGAACTACAAAGTGAGACCCTGTCTCAAAAACACACACACACACACACAAACAAAACAAAACAAAAGGGGGGGGGGAGACGTGGCTTGATTCAAGGCTTCTTTTTTAAGAAAGTGATATTTTTCCTACCATTGTAGCCAGTTGTACTGAAGCGTTGCTGTAAGATAATATGGATAGTAGTATCGCAGACGCAATCCCTTCATTGTTGTAATTCTATCTTATGTAGTTTTGAACATTCAACTAACTGGGATGGAAGCGAGAATGGTGCCCCAAGAAAGGTAAGATGCGATATAAATATTCAAAAGCAGGAAAAGTTAAACAGAATGATCTGTTATTTGCCCTGGGGTTTGAAGTTAGGATTTTTACCGTTGTCATGAATTTAGGTAATTTTCCAGTGTCTAAACAGCCCATGAATGCCAGAGTCCAGTAAGCGAAAGGTTTGTGTTCCTGTTGTTTGGGAATTCCTCAGCCAGCCTGTCGTACCACACTCATCCCTACCACACCCCACCGCGGTGATGTTGATTGCACTCATCATCCCTATGGTTATGTCATCAGTACACACTGACAATAACAGTGTCCACCCTGGAGTCCTCAGCCCTGCAGGACACTCCTTCTAACTGAAGGTCACTGACTTTGCTGGTGCTGTGAGTCCCCTTTCCTAGCTGGCACCCACAGAGGTCTGCGGTTGTTCATGCCTGGAGCACAATTGTGAGCAGGACCCGGGCGTGGAGGCGCGACAGCCGGCACTGCTCAGGGCAGGTGACAGGGGACAGGGACAGGGCTCTGCCCAAAGCAGCCAGACTGCGCCTCCAGGTAGAGGGGCCTCCGTGCATGCTGTGGGCAGTGCTAGAGCTGTGTGAAGGTTTTATTTGCACTTTTACTTTGTTATTCATGATGATGTTTTCTTCTTTGTTTGGTCTCAGTTATGTTAGTTCTTTTCTCTGGTTTTTGTTGTTGTTGTTGTTGTTCTTATTGTTTGTTTGTTTATTTGTTCGTTTTGAGACAGGGTCTGGCTTTATAGTTCAGGCTGGCCCTGAGCTCACTGTGTAGCCCAGGCAAGTCTCAAACTCAGCAATCCTCCTGCCTCTGCCTCCCAAATGCAGGGATGACAGGCGTGAGCCACCACGCCTGGTGCTGTGGTGTGTGGTACTGATTGCTGGTGGGCGTGAGTCACCACGCCCGGTATTGTTGTATGTGGTTACCAGGGATCAAACTCGGGGCCCTGTGCTTGCTAAGCAGGCGCCGGAACTGCTGAACTAAATCTCTGGCTCTTCCTTCAGTTTTGGAAAAATGAAAAAAGTTTCATTCTGATTGTTGTTCTGTATTGATACTGTTTTGTTACTTTAGTTTGTTCTTTAAGGTTTTCTCCTTTGAGCTTCTCCCGTTTTTAGTCCTTTTATTTTTTATTTTACTCCCCGTCCTGTTCTTCTCTCTCTCTCCCCCACTTGCTCACCTTCTTGCCTTTCCCGTCCTCCTTTCCATCCGTCGGTGATACCGTCCTGTCTGTGCACTGGAGAATAAGAATTAACCACTGTGCCGTCACGAACAGTACCCCTCAAGGACACGTCACGGTAATCTTTAAAAGTCTGACTTAGAGGATCCAAATGAAGCTAACTACAAATATATTATCCGGTCCTGGTGATCTCGCAGCCCCCCTCAATCTCGAAATACCCTCCCACCCACCTTGTGCCGCTTCCTGCCTGCACAGATGCTCTCTCAGAGCCCGCAGTGCGAGCTCTTTCCTGCAGGATGAAAACAGTGCCAAGAGTCTGACCTATTTTTCACCTATTGACATTTCTCTTACCTCCCCCTCTTCCCACTACCTTAGCCTTTCCTTTGGCCTTTCTTCTCTCTGTCATCCTACCCTCCATTTGCCAGGCGAACTGTAAATAGCAGTACAATGCAGTCCGTAAGTGGTATTGTTAAAAGGGTAAATTTATAAAAACAAGAAAACTTTTCATGTGTATGACTGATGTATGACTTGGTCTGTGGAAGCTTTTTAAACCAGTAGAAATTCTCTTAGAAAACAGTGACAGAGTCCAACCTAATAAAACTGAATCCTTTGAAGTGGTAAATGATTCCTCTTGACAAAGCCAAGAACGTATCGCTGGGAACCTGAACCTAGCTGGAGAGAGCTTCATACCAATAGCAAATTCTCATCAATCCATTTGGTCTTAACCCTCGGTACAAAAGAAGAATAAAAAAGGAGCCTGGAAAAAACAAGGCTTTCAGAATGGCTTCAGAGACCCCAGGTCTCCTAAAGCAGATCCAAGGGCTCCAACGGAGAGGGAGCCAAACACCAGAGAGCTGAGCTGTGTGAGTGATTAAAGCAAAAAGACTTGGCAAGCTCAATACCGACATAATCCAAAAGAAGGTGAAACTAACAAAGTCACCAATGTGGTTAAGGAATAAATAAATAACTAATTAGAAGAGCTGACCAGGGGCTGGAGATTTAGCTCAGTGGTTCCGGCGCCTGCCTCGCAAGCGCAAGGTCCTGAGTTCGATCCCCAGTAACCACATACAATGCTGGGCGTGGAGACTCACGCCCACCAGCCATCAATACCACACACCACAGTGCCAGGCGTGGTGGCTCACGCCTGTCATCCCAGCACTCAGGAGGCAGAGGCAGGAGGATTGCTGAGTTCGAGGCTTGCCTGGGCTACACAGTAAGTTCAGGGCCAACCTGAACTACAAAGTGAGACCCTGTCTCAAAAAAAAAAAAAAAAAAGAAGAAGAAGAAGAAGAGCTGACCAAACTGTTCAAAACATAAATGACCTATTTCCCAGAGAAGTGGACTCCAGGAAAGGGTGCCAAGCAGAAACCCTAGAGATAAAGAATTCTGCTGAATTCAGAAGTGACAGAAATACCCGGCGAGAGGAAAGGGTCTCAGAAATCAAAGACAAAATAAAATCACATGATGATATACTAGGCAAAACCTTAAAAATGGTAAGAGCAAAGACAGTGCATCCATCAGCTGTCAGTTGATACCAAGAAGATGGCCTAAAGCTGAGTGGTATTAGAAATTAGACAACCGCACATACAGAATAAAAAATATATTTATAGACATAAAGCAGAAAACTCTCCCAGTATGGGGAAAGAACTCAACATACAGTGTTAGTGAGGTTACTAAACACGAAATATACGCGATAAATAAGGACACTCCCTGTAGCACATCAGGTGAGCGGATGCCAGCAGCACCAACACTAGCACAGCTGCACCCACAGCAAGGAAGTTTTGTTGGTATTTAAAATGAGAGCCTGTCTCGGCCTGTTGATATCCGAATGCTTCCAGATCCAGGATTTACTCTCCGGAGTGTTAGCGGTAGCGTGTCCACATCATCATTTGTAACACGCATAAAACCAGCTGATGACTAAAGAGGGTGAGGAAGCACGAGCTGAAAAAGCAGATAGAAGCTGTTTAGCCTCCTTTCTCTACAAAGCACAGCAGAGCATCTGCTCAGTACTTTCGGTAAGATCTTTGTTCTTCCTCTCACTTCACAATGAAAAATGAGAATGTGGCGGGGGGATTTAGCTCAGTGGTTCCAGCGTCTGCCTAGCAGGCGCAAGGTCCTGAGTTCGAACCCTGGTAACCAACCACATACCACAGTGCCAGGTGGGGTGACTCACGCCCACCAGCAATCAGTACCACACACCACAGTGCCAGGTGTGGTAACTCACGCCTGTCATCCTAGCACTCCTTTGGGCATCTAGTTTCCGACCCTTTTGATTCTTAATGGATCCACATGCAAAGACCCAGACAGGCGAGACCCCTGTGGACAGAGAGCATTTATTTAAGATGGAAGCAGGCTAAGCAAGCTATTGACCAGTGGACTGTGGCTCTGTAGGAGCCGTTCCAGTACCGGAAGGACAGACTGTGATTTAACCCAGGTCTCCGACCCCATAGATCCCTCGTGTGTTGGTGGAGAAAACATGGGCTTGGGGGGTGCTACTTCGCCCCTGGTGAGCTGGAGCAGATCTTCCTAAAATGCAGGCCGGAAGCAGCATCCCACGCGTGTATGTGCAGCACGTAGTCCTCCCCGCACCAGTGCAGTAAATGGTGCATGAGCGAATGCACGCAGGAGAAGCTCTAAGATCTGGCTCCGACAGCTGACCCGTCTAGTCTTGTAATAACCGTGACCAGTGCTGACCTTCAGCCACGTGCGCTGGGCGTCTTGCATCATCTTTTGCGTGACTGGGGTAAGCACAGGGAGACGCAGCGGACATGCCCTTTCCTTCAGGAGGCTAAGCCCTTGCTTGAGGAGGCTCAGGCGCAGCGCTGTTCGCTGATGGATTTGCCGCTTGGCTTTCTAGCTATCAGACTCCAGGCCGGTGGACTGCGTGAGCGTCTTCGGTCGACAGAATTGTGATGTGTACATTTTGGTCCCTCGTATGTAGTAATGAACATAGTCTTCATATGTTTTCACACATGTGTTCTTCCCCATAAAGAGACCTGTACCTGTAAACATGGATTCCTGTAGTCTTCTCTCGTGTGGGAAAACATTAAGGAGACTTTTCTCATATTTAACTCCTCTGTGGGCTAATTTATAGTCGTGAGGAAAAAAGTCTTTGTTTTGATTGAAAAGTTCTCTTCCTTGTATGAGTCAGTTATTTGGTCAAACTATAGAACTGCAATTTTATAGCTCCAATATCACAGTTCTATATGGGAAGCAAGCCAGATGATAAACTCCCTTAAAGCTGAGTTTTAGAGAAATTTACATTTTTAACAGCTTGATAGCCCTTTGATTCTTCCATTAACATATTTTTATTGCCTCGGAGCAAACGTGGAGCTTGCTCTAAAGAGGGTGTGCCAATCTTTGCTTTGGAACCTGACGGCTCCTTGTCCTAAAGATGTACCTTCAGTAGTAGCTCACACCTCTTTTCAGTTAGCTACTCCTGCCTTTTGCTAAGTACTTGAGAATAGTAGAACTGGATTTTACTTGCTCTGGATGCGAGTGTGTTCTAACTATACGTGGACAAATCTGATGGCAGGACTGGTGCCAATATGTACATTTATATGAATTATTAACAGCGAGGGCTTATGGCTTTCAGATTCTAGCCTCTCATTGCTAAAGCCACACAGAAATATTTAGCACTATATTATTCTTTAACAGCACATCTCATACCATAGTTAAATTACTGTGAAATTTTTACCGGTATTCTCAATTATATAAAAATTTTATTTTCTTTCTATATAGATCATTTACAATACATTTTTCCTTGGGGCTTGAATTGCTTTATTTGCTGTAAACTTAGAAAATGTTTAGTATTTTAGGTGGTCATTCCAAAGGCTTCATGTACAAAGACAGAGCAAACTGTCTCCATACTGTCTCCTTTCTTCCTTTGCCGTGAGCAGAGCAGAGACCGTAGATTCCAATAAACATCAGTGTTTAGCACAAAAAACAAAACTTTCAGGTGTTCATGTGCTAACGCAGAAGAGGAAAGTGTAATGCAAATACAAAGAGCACCCTGAAACATTTGTGCCTCAGTAAAAAGCTGTGGTCATAGGGAAAGAATTTCTTCCCAAATATGTTTACTATTATAGTTAATAGTTTCAAATATAAGTGCACAAGAATTCCATGGTCTAAAGAAAAACAATATGTTCATTGTTTAAATGAGGATTGTATAAATCACATTGTGATATTGGTGGGTTTATTCTAATTCCTTTGCTATAATGTCTGAAAGTGAGTCTGGGTTTTATTTCTGTGGAGTCCTGGGTTTTTTCTTGCTACTCATCGCAAACAATCTATTTCCTTTGTTGTTTAGACTAGATCTGTTGCATGATCCCCTTTTTGATGGAACACAACAAATAAGCCAGTAAGATCCTGGCACGGTAACTGATCGACCTGAAATACTTAGAAGACAGTCCGCATAGGCCTCTATATCAAGAAAGGAAGGTTTGCTACAGGGTCACTGTAAATCCTCATCTATTATGCATAACTTTAGTAGAACTAGAGAAACTTGAGCTAGCTCAACATGCTAAATTCTAGGTCTTGGAACTAGAAAAAGCCAAATGCAAATTAACCATATAAACATTGTACATCCGCTTTTTCCTTTCCTTATGTTTTCAAATTCATTTAACACTCTCCCAAATTTTCTTGTCAGCATTTCTAGAGAATAGTGGCTAACATCATAATCACGATTTTAAAGCATTAATACAACTTAATAAAGAATTCTTAGTTGCTGTGTACTCCACTGAACATACTGAATGTTATTTTAGTTTCATGTTATAACTCAGAAGAATGTAACTTAATAAAATAGTAGTTTGTGTCCTTAGTTAATTTCATGAAATGTTTTATATGTAGTATCACCAACATTCTCATTCATAACAATTTGCCAAGGAAACAATTTTCATACTGTTATGTCATTTGGTTTAACAATTGATCAAACAACATACTCTGTGGCTATATTTGCACTTCTCTTTTTAGCATTATAAAATGTTTATGATTTAGTATTTTAGTGAAATCCTAGCCTGACTAAATAAAACTAGTAATTGATAATCATGCTTTTTATTAAAGCTTCAGGGATATATATTTAAAACATGGTTTATTTGACTTTTGGAGACTCCATAAGCAATTCAGCACTGCAGAAGTATCATTTATTTTGCTTTCACTCATAGTTGAGTCCTCACGAGATAATTTTCCATTTTTTCATTGAAGGAAATAATTATAAAATACTTAAAGAAATTATAAATAACATTAAATTAGTCTTCTAAAGAAGGTGAAATGTTCTGCTCCTCCACAGACCTGAACCAAAGAAAGTACTTGCCAGCCTACTGCATTTTGAGACACTAGAGAATGCTCCGGTGGACCAGATGTTGCCCCAGTTTCTAAAAGAAAGGCTTCCGAGTAAACTTAGGGTGCTCTGATGATCTCTCAGTGATATATGGTCTTTAAAATCTAGGTAGTTACAGGGCCAGAGATTTAGCTCAGTGGTTCCAGCGCCTGCCTGGCAAGCCCAAGGTCCTGTGTTCAAGCCCCAGTAACCACATAGCACAAGACCAGGCGTGGTGACTCACGCCCACCAGCAATCAATACCACACAGCACAGTGCCGGCGTGGTGCCTCAGGCCTGTCGTCCCAACACTCAGGAGGCAGAGGCAGGAGGATTGCTGAGTTTGAGGCTTGTCTGGGTTGTATAGTGAGCTCAGAGACAGCCTTAACTACAAATCTATATAGTTACAGATTTAGTAACCTAATCATATGAAGAGTAATGAAATTTTACTCAGACATATATCGGCAATCTACTTACCCAACCAAGTAGAAATTATGTTCTTATCTGCTCCGTTTTTACAAGTGTGTTTGTTGCACGGGGAACAAACTCGGGGTTTTATGTAACACTAGGTAAGTGTTCAGCAACCGAGCTACATCACTGACCTGCTCCTTTTTAAGATGCTGTGTCTTCATTTAAGCAGAGAACTTAAGCCGGAGAAAGGAACTGTTTCCATAATGAGGGTCCTGAGTGCCCTCCTGTGCCCTCCTACACTGTCATTACCACATTCCTTCCTGTAGCTTCATTAAAAACCTATCGTTTCATTCTGCCCTTACAACAAATGGGATTGTAAAAAAAAGTTACAGGGCCGGAGATTTAGCTCAGTGGTTCCAGCGCCTACCTAGCAAGCGCAAGGTCCCTGGTTTGATCCCGGTAACCACATGTAACGATTCCATGACCAAGCAGTACTGCACACCACAGTGCTGGGCTTGGTGGCTCATGCCCATAATCCCAGCACTCGGGAGGCAGAGGCAGGAGAAAAAAAATAAAAGTTACAAATGTGGTAACTCTAGGACAGAATTATGGTCACTGTACTAGTAAATGGTGAGATGTGGATCCAATTCGAGAACCATCTCTTTAAATCCCACTATGGCCCCCATCATTCCACACTGTCTTCCCTGAAAAGTCGGTATGAAATATGATTGCATCAAACATTGGTGATGGATGGAGTAAGATGGTAGAATCATGGAAAAGGACATGGGAAGTGAAGGCTCAGATGCCTGTCTATCACCGGAGTCTTGGTTATGTACTGTCGTGGCTGTTCTTTGGACTAGTATCTGACTTTATGGTGAGGCAGTTTGTTAATTTGGCATCACTTTGGAAGACAGCAGACATACTGTTTCCCAAACTTTCTTCTTCCAAGTAGCCTCAGAAAATCCATAATTAAAGCTGCCTCTACCGATGACTTTCTATTTTATGCTAATACTTTATTAGACATTAGTTTAAGGTAGTATTATAAAGCCATAAAAAAGAAGAAAATTTGGCAACTTCCAGAAAAGTGAGTGGAACTGAAGAACATCATGTTAAGTGAAATAAGTCAAACTCAAACACAGATGTTGGGCACTTTCTCTCCTATGTGGAAGCTAGCGCAAGGAAAGTAACAGTTAAAATAGAAGGGAAACTTTGTCAAGGAGAAGGTTACAGTGGGACGGGGAATTGGTGATAAAGAATAAATACTATCAAAGCATATCATATACATATATAAAAAATGTCACAAAGAAACCTACTGTTTTGCTCAACCTGGGATTTAATCCCTAGAGCTAGGGAAAGGTGAATTTTATATGTGCACTGTATTTCAAAGGAAACAAAACATGACCAAGGTGTCTTTGTGTTTCTAAGGATTTATTTTAAAAATCTAATTTTCTATAGTATGTATATATATTTGAAACATTCAAAGTATGCATAAATACAAAGAAACCTTGTGTTATTAGTCCTTCAACCAAATGATTCACATACTATGTGAAGACAGGTAGACATTTGATCTATAATGCACATTTTGGATTTAAAAATCTCTTTCTCTTATGGCACGTACACCATGTATTCTTAAAAAAAAACAACAACAACATAGGTTGCAATAACCTTAAGTCATCCCTAACTACTTTAGGGTGTATTTTCCAAGATCAAGGGTATTCTTTAACAAGACATAGTACAATTCTCAAACTCAAGAGATTTAACATTGATTTGTTAGTATCTAAACTGTAATCAAGATTGCCAATTGTCTTAATATTTCTTCACTATCATTTCATTGCAAGTCTCAGTTTATTTTGATCTGCAGGAGTTCCTCAGCATTTAGTTTAGTTTTTTTTTTTCTTTTGAGACAGGGTCTCGCTTTGTAGTTCAGGCTGGCCCTGAGCTCACTATGGTGCCCAGGAAAGCCTCGAACTCAGCAATCCTCCTGTCTCTGCCCCCCGCCCCAGTGCTGGGATTACAGGCGTGAGCCACCACATCCTACATTGTGGTATGCAGCGTTGATTGTTGGTGGGCGTGTCTCCACGCCCAACATTATATGTGGTTACCGGGGATCAAACTCAGGACCTTG
>PVIC010053437.1:0-11849 GCA_004025085.1 Thryonomys swinderianus
TTGCGCTTGCGAGGCAGGCGCCGGAACCACTGAGCTAACCCTCCGGCCCTGCATTTCTCTTTTTGATGATTAAAGACATATTGCTTTGTATTATTGCTGAAATATTTCATCTTTATGTGCCTGTTCTTGCTTTCTAGTCTATAAGGACTGAGAAATAGGGATTGTGCACCACACAGATTTCAGTGCTATGTACATATTAGTTTTAGTAAATACTGATCAAAAGGCTTCAGAATGCCCTTTAAAATTATATGAAATTTTAATAAAGTTCCTACTTTTATCTAACTTGTTTAGCTTGAATATAAAATCTTATTTTATTCTCAAAGAATGAAAACTACTTATTCAACAGTTAGCTAAGGAAGGTAGCAAAAAGAATAGAAATTGGACTAGTTAAAGTAATATAATTCAGACATTTGGTCTGAAAAACAGTGTAATACCTTATTGAAGATTATAAGTTTAAAGCAGATGCTCAAAATACTAAAAGGAAATGCTTTTGCATCTTATTGGATTTTCCCCCAAATCACTTTTATTATGTTTGATTGCTTATGATTGGATTAAGAGGAAATGCTGATATATGCAAAATGGTGTAATTTTCCTATTGCACATAAGAGACATTTTACTATTTATTTACTTATTTAAAGGGGTCTAGTTTGCAGTCTGCAACATCTGGGGCATGACCAACACCTCACTAAACTACCTTTTGCACTGGAGAGACAGACATGGGATATAGTTTTTTTTGGAAAGCAGAGAGATTCTTCTGGACTTTTGATTTCAATTCTATGTAGTCTCTGCTGGTTAGGTTAATATGTGTCTATAAAATCAGCACAATCTAAATATAATATCAAAGCAAACATTTTGATTTTAGTCAAAAAACTATATTTTCTTTATTTCTTTTTTTGTGTGTGTGTGAGTACTTTTCTAATGAGTAACAGTGCTGACCTAGAAGGGTTAATGCAAAGTCAACAGGACAAAAGTTAAGGTTTTTTAAAATGTCACATACCATTCTGAAAAAGTCTGTATGCAACATTACATTTCTCACTTTTTGTAAGTCTTGGAAAGACATGATATTTTTCTGGTTTCGTCAGCAGTGAAAATGCCTTCACACAGGCCTGTAGCTGATGACATTGTAGTGAAAGCTCTCCAAACACTAATTGGAAATTTAAAAAAGTCTTGACAACACCTCACTGCATCATAGTTAAGTTTCATCACCTTAGACATTCATTATCACTCACCAAGTACACATATGTTAATGCAAAATTGTTTAGAATTGTCTTCCATCACCATTTTTCTCTTTCCTTTTAATCTTGTTATTTTTGGATAGCTAACAACTTGTGATATCAATTTTAATTTTATACAGTTTATTGTGCAAAATAGCATGGAGGCCCCATTTTTTTGGGGGAGGAAGTCCTTCAGGAATTGTTTTTCCAAAAAAAAATGCATTACTTTTCTCACAAAAATTGAGAGAAAAGGAAACATAGATACTCTCTGTAGATGTATATAATTTATTAGAAGTTCAGTACTAGACATATGGTTTTAACTTCCTTCCTAGGTGAAGAATAGAAATAGTGCATGTTTTAGTGATTATTGGAAGATTAATGAGAAGTCATTAAGGAATTTCATAGAGTTCATTTTAATATTTGAAACCAAAAAAAGAAGAAAAAAGTGTTCTATTTATAGAAGAGGCCACAATGAGTTTATTATATGATAAAATTTAGTAAACATCATTCTTATTTTTTTTTTTTTCACTGTGTATCTCACAGGCTTGTAGGGAGTATTCTGGTAAAATTATAAACACAAAAGGACAAAGAATGAATAAATTTATACCTGACTCATAAAATGAAGATTACATAAATACAGACAATCTATAAATATAAACAATACCTTCACCTTCACATAGTGTCTGATTTTGTATAGTTCTTTCCTTTGGACAGCATTAGGATGGAAAGAATTGCCTTGAAATTCTCCAAAGGAAGTCACTTCCCTGCTGTCTACACACAATGGGTGTAGGGCATACTGTATAACCATAACATTTCATATAATATGCTCTGATCCATGAAACTTATTATTTATTCCAGTTCTCCACCACCTTTCTTCCTTTCCATTTGTTTGTACAACCATGCCCTTCTGTGTGAGAAGAGTAGCTGTGTCAACACAGGGACTGCTGAACACAGGAGAATGATAGATAATTTACACAGAAGATACTCCAAAAATTCTATCAAAGGCTCTTAGAACTAATAAGTTAATCAAGGTAGCAGGATATAAAATCAACACACAACAATCAATGGAGCTCCTGTATACCAATAATAAACCCACTGAGAAAGAAGTTAGGAAAACGTTACCAACTGTAATCACCTCAAGAAAAATTAAATACTCAGGAATTAACTTAACAAAAGCAGTGAAAGACTTCTAACTAAAATTGTAGTATTCTGTAAAGGAAGATGGAAGGAGACATCAGAAAAAGGTAAGACATCCCCTATTTCTGGAAATACAAAGGATATTGTCAAAATGGCCATTACTTAGACAACTGATAGTAAATATAATATGACCCCAATGAAAACAGCGGCATTATTCCTCACTGAACTAGAGAAAAAAAACTTTAACATTCATACCGCACCGGGAAAGATTCAAAATAGCAAAAGGGGAAAACCCAGACAATGACCACAAAGCAGGAGTCATCTTGGTCCTAGATTCTAAATTACATTACAAAGCTGCAGTGATAAAAGAGCACAATTCTGCTGGGCATGGTGGCTCACGCCTGTAATCCCTGCACTCGGGAGGCAGAGACAGGAGGATTGCTGAGTTCGAGGCTTGCCTGGGCTCCATAGTGAGCTCAGGGCCAGCCTGAACTACAAAGTGAGACCCTGTCTCAAAAAAAAAAAAAAAAAAAAAAAAAAGCACAATCCTATGGGCACAAAAACAGACATGTGGATTGATGGAACCGAACACAGAACACAGGGACAAATCCAAGCAGATTCAGCTCTTTCCTCTTTGACAAGGCAGTAAATACATGGCAGAAAAACAGGTAGCTTCTTTAATACATGGTGGCGGGAAAACTGGCTACCCACGTGCAGAAGGCTAAATTGAAATACATATCTTTTACCACACAGTAAGCTAACAACAGCAAGATTAAATAGTCTAAAAGTTAAAACAGAAACACTAAATATAATGGAAAATTAAAAGTAGGTAAAGGTCTTGAAGATACAAGCATAGGCAAGGACTTTCTGAACAGAATACTAGTTGTACAAGAAATAGTATCAAAAATCAATAAATGAGAATGTATTGAATTTAAAATCTTTTACGTAGCAAAGAAAACAACCAACAAAATAAAGAGATTGTCTATAGAATGAGAAAAAGTTTTGCCTGCTACTTTGCTAACAGAGGTCATAAAAAACTCCTCAACATTAAAACCCTCAAAATAAAAGGCTCAGTCAAAATATGGACAACTTTAATGAATAGGCACTTCTCAGAAAAAGTCCATGTTGCCAATGGATACATAAAAAATGTTCAGAATCTCTGCCCATTAGAGAAATGGAAAGAAACAATGCTAAGATTCCATCTTTCTCCCGAAAGACTGCCTATCATTGAGAAATCAAATAAATGCTGTTAAGGCTATGGGGATAAAGGAACTCTTGTACTTTCTTGGTGGGCATTTAGACTAGTACAACCACTATGGAAGTTCCTCACAAAACTAAAAGTATTAATTGCATTTTGCCCAGCTGTTCCCCTGCCTAAAAGTTAAAGTCAGTGTAATGCAATAATACTTGCATACCCGTGTATGGCAGCACAAATCTTAGTAGCTAAATATTGCAAGCACTCTAATATCCATCAACAAATGAATACATAAACAAAATGTGACATTCAGACACAATGGAGTAACTACTCTGCTATAAAGAAAGATTAAAGAGTCATTTGTAGGAGAATGGATGCGCCTTGAGGCCATAATGTTATATAAAAAATACCAGAAACAAATCTTTTTTTAAATTGAACTCTTTATTGGTACATTTTATATACAGCTCACAATCACACTCAACACTGGGGAATCTGAGCCAGTATATGACATGAGTTAATTCTCATTTTTACCCATATCCCTACTCACCCTACAACCCCCACCCCCTATATACATGTGCTTTCTTTTTTCTTTTCAAATAATATTTATTCTTTCCCCTCATTACTTTCCCCTACCACTTTTCATTTGAATATTTCCTATTTCATAAAATCTATCATACATTCTAGACAGACACACAATCTTAAATATCACATGTTTTTCTGGATATGAGAAACCCAAGGCATAAACAAGTAGCAAAATAAAAGATAGATAAGAAATGAAGAGATCAAGATTCTGCAAAATGAAAGGGCATCAAGAGGTGGAAGATGGGAGAGAAAGGAGATGAAAGAATTAAAAATGTGTTAAGTATATGTACCAACTCCTCATGATAGGTGTAATTATTATGTGCTGCTAACATGTACTAATAAAGTATAAGACAGTAGTAGAGGTTGTAAGATAAACTCTTAAATTCTTATTACTGTGCTTATACAATTAAACATTTGTGACTTGAAAATAAAAATATGTTACACATATATTATTCTCAGCTACTGATTTTAAACCAAGTCAAATGAAAATTTCCACATATCAGTGACTGTTGTTCAATGAATGCTTGTTATGTGCATCTTTTTTTTTTTTTGAGACAGGGTCTCTGTAGTTCAGGCTGGCCCTGAGCTCACTAGGTAGCCCAGGCAAGCCTCGAACTCAGCAATCCTCCTGTCTCTGCCTCCCGAGTGCTGGGATTACAGGTGTGAGCCACCACAGCCGGCTATGTGCATCTTATATAAGTTAAAAGAACGATTCCTCTAACTCAGAGAAAAGGAATTGAGAGTTTGACCGTCAAAACTGAACACAAACTTATTCAATCAATAAATGACAATTTGTTTCAATTAATGTGCCTCTGAAAGTCAACCAAGTGACATTGTAATGTATTCAAAGTTGGCCAACCAGTGCTTGATTTCTTCCAATGGACAGATGTGGAGGTGGCATTGACTGTCCTTCCTAGGAGAGGAAGCACATCGAACAATTCCTGCCTCTTTGACAAGGAGATACTCAAGTAAAACATTTCCCAAGTATCCTCTCAAAGATCAGCAGTCCTGGGCCAGGGATCTAGCTCAGTAGTTCCAGTGTCTGCTTAGCAAGTGCAAGATCCTGAGTTTGATCCCCAGTACCACATACCACAATGCCAGGACACGACTAGACTCTTACTTCCAGGCCACATAGTTATTGAGAGCCGATCCAGTGTATATCAAAGCCTAGCCTGCAGTCACTTTTACTGCACTGCCCCCTATGCTTTGTCAAAGATGACTGGAAAAGTTACTCCATCTCTCACAGGCTGGAAAAATAAATAAAGGTTTAAGAAAAGGACTGTTGTGTTTTTCCCCCTTTTAACAGTTTGAAGCAAGAGAGATTTATGAGGGTGTGGATACAAAGGGAAGCACTTCAGGGTATTATTTGGGGACTTGTAAAATATGAAATCATCAAAATATGGATTATATGTGGCTGAAGAGCTACTTGTTGAATAACCTCCTACTCCATTTGTGAACCTTTCTCTTTTTTGAACTTTTTTCTATAAGGAAAAGAGGAAAACAAACCTATCTTGTATTGTTACTGACAGACAATAAACCATAATTCCACTCTGCTTTTCTTTCAGGGCTGTTTGGCTGGAATTATGCAATGCCTCAGTACTGGGTCAGCTAAAATGTTATAGGCCGACAGTACTTCCTTAATGGAAAAGCAAAAAGCTATTAAGAGGCCAGGGATCTTGGGAGTTTTTTGATTGGGTGATTAGCAAAGAAATAACTATTAGAACATACAAATATGTTACTGAAGTGTTCTTGGTGCTAGGTGTATCATATTAAATTGTTAATAAACAAAAGTGAAAGAAACATAATTAGGAAATGTATGACTATGATTACCATGAATTCCTCCAGCAGGCACCAAAACAGTGTTGAAATTAAAGCAATGATTACTAGAAAGAGCCTTTAGAACTTAGAAATTAAAAACAAATAACCTAGTTGCAAAATGGGCAAAAATCTAAACAGATAATTTACCATGGAATACATGCAAATAGAAATAATCACATCAAAATTCGCAACATCATCTGTCATTAGGGAAGCACACAGTCAACACCAGCGTTTGCTACCACTAAAAAGAAAACAGAAACAGAAATTCTGACAATGTCAAATTCTGGTGAGGATTTAAGTGATTAAAAAATCTCTTCCATCACTGGTGGAGCTATCAGTACATTCATTTTGGAGAATAATTTAGGGTGTTTTTTTCCAAAGGGTCACAAAATTGTACCATATGATCCAGCAGGCTAAATGTTTTTTTTTTAAATGAAGGATTTTTGAAATTGATTTTATTGGTACATTTTAAATATACACGATCACACTCAACACTGAGAATTTGTACCAGTATGTGATACAATTTAATTCTTGTTTTTTCCCATTCCTGTGCCCTAACTTTACCCAACTCATGTGAAAATTTATCCATACTCAAAAACTTGTATTTAGTTGTTTATAGAGGCTTTTTCATAACTGCTTCAATCTGGAGGCAACCAAGATGCCTTATAATAGGTAAATGGATAAACAAACCATGATACATCTTATACAATTGAGTTGTTGTACTATAAAAATAAATAAAAATCAAACCAAAGAAAAGCAGTCTTAGATCCACATTGCTTAATAAAAGAAGCCAGTGGGGAAAGCCTACATAGTATAGGATTTCAGTTATGTAACAATTTAGAAAAGACAACACTACAGAGATTATGAAATGATAGTCATGGCCAGAGGTTTGAGGGACAGGAGAAATAACCAAAAATGTAAAGCACAGAATTTTTAGGAAAGTAAATGATTCTTTGACATTGTGATGGGACATACATAGGAGTATGTTTGTTTCAGAGAACCCCTAGTTTTTACAGTAGAAACTTGAGGAATGACAAATTTAAAAAATCATTTAACATGTTGGGAGACTTGAGGCATGATGCAAAATCTTGCCAAAAAAAATAAAACCAAAGAAAAATAAAACTAACTAAAATATATATAATAAGGTCAGTGATGGTGATTGGAAAAAAGTTAATGACAAAGTGGATTAAGCTTCTTTCTGGGGAGAAAGCAGTTTACAATGGTACTGCTGCTGTATGTGGATACCTGGCTGTAATCATTATGTTAATAAAAGGTGGCTGGTTAAAGCTAGGTCTCTCACTGTCAGAGCGCTGGTAAGTAAGCTGCTGTGCTGATGTATGGGGTAATAAATTAGTGATGGCAATATTAATGTAAATCCATGTTTATATTACTATAGACCCAGATGGTGACAAATGGAAATTATTTTCAGCCAGATACATTATAGACATGTGTTTATGCATGGTTAGATTACAGTTATTTCCTTTCTTTGTCCACTGAGAAGTTCTACAAGTCCTAATAATACCTCAGTAACAACGAGCAGCCCGAGCATTGTCTTAATTTCTACTAACATTTGCCAGTAAAGTTAATCAGGGGCTTTTGGAGAAGTGCATGATTCTAGCTCCTGGGCAGGAAATAGACCATGTTCACTGGGTACTAAAAGGTACAGAACAAAAAAAAAATTAATGAAAGAAAGGTAGGATACATCAAAGAGAGATAGGAGCAGTTCCAATGGCCAAACCTGGAAAAATTTAAGCAACAAAATAAATTAACTAATTAATTATAACTAAAAGTTTAAGATACATATATTGAGTCTGTACTGTTACAAACAAATGAGTAAAGAAATAAAACTGGGTGCATAATTTCAAAATAAATTCCACAGATACAACATGCTGAAGGTATTATGATGGTTAGATTTTATGTGTCTGACTCCTTAGTCTGCATTGCCTAGTAGTTTTGTCAAACTACAGTTGAGATCTGGCTATGAGGATTGTGTAGATGCATTTAACATCAACAACCAGTTGACTCAAAGTAAATGAGATTATCCTGAATACCTAAGAGCTTCATGCAGCCAGTTGATGACTTTAAGAGTACAAACTGGCTTCCCCCAAATTAGCAATTGTATCTCAATATTGTAACATGCAATTCTGTGTGAGTTTCCAACATGATAGCCTGCCCTGTGGATGTGAGCTTGTGAGGCTACCTCCGTTTTGTGGGACAAGTCTTTAAAATCAGTTTCCATCTCTCTCCTCTCTCTCTCTCTGCCATTGTCTCTCTCTCTCTTCAGTTTCTCCATCCATACACATGTATATGTATAGATGGTATACAGTTCCATAATATATTAGATATATACATATGTAAATGTAAATATCCATTTATATATCAATACAATGCACATACAGTCCTATCATGCATATTCTCTGGAGAACTTTGACTGATACAAAGAAGATACTCAACTTCAACCTCCCACTCTTTGGGGTTGGGATGTGCACAGTGACTGTTTTCCAAAGAATACAGTACAGAGGGGGACAAAATGAGTGACTTGACTTTGGAGAAGCTTGACACCTTCTGAACCAAGTGATCAAGGTCAACATCAACAGTGATGTATGTCAATAGTATGTACTTTTCATGTAGAATTATGAAAATATTTTATATCTGCTATCTTTCTTCACAAAACTTATAACCCATGTCTTCATTGAGAGAAAAAAAATGTCTTACAAATTCCATTTGGGTGACAGTGTACAAAATATTTGACTAATGTTCCTCAGAACTGTTATTAAGAACAAGGGAAAAAATAACAAAACTGTCACAGCCAAAGAAGTCTTATAAAATGAGACAACCAAAGTACTATGGTCCCCTGGACTAGATCTCAGAACGTCAAAGGATGGTAGGAGGAACCTAGGGAAGTGCTAACAAGGTATTGGCCTTAATGGCAACAATATATCAATATTGGTTTATTAACTGTAATAAATTAACCAAACTGATATAATAATAATAATAATGGAAACTGGGCGGAGAACATATAGAAACACTTTATAGTATCTTATCATTTTTTCAATATTTCTAAAACTTCTTAAAATAAAATATGTTTTTAAAAACTCGGTTGTTATCTTTCAACTATTAGTTATTGCAATTTAAATAGAAAGTAAGCAAGGCAGTGGAAAATATTTTTTTAACCTACATAACATTATAGAATTCTGACAGAATACCAGTTAATACCTGAAAACCAACTATTTGATCTCCTATAATCAGTGAGTAAGAAAGTTAAAAGGAGCTAATTTTTTGCTAAGAAGAAGTAAAAATATAAGATAGGTAAATTCTTAAACTAAATGAATCCTCCTATGCCCACAGTCAGGGAACGTTAAATTATACTGACAGAACAGAATAGCCTACTTGGTGCTTTGCACTCAACAGGCATCTGACTGGTTTCCGACTTACCTGTTGCTAAACAGTATTTTTTTTTCTTTACCTCCCAATAATTTTTAGTTTATTAAGTGATGAAATTACTATATTTTTTAGAGATAAATGCAGTATTATAGTTATTTCTTATAGAAAACACATGCTATTATTTTTAATTCAACCTGACAATTTCTGATTTTAGTTCATTTAGTTCATTTATGTTGAATGCAGTTATGACCATTGTCAGGCTTGTCACTGTGGTCTTGTGATTTGTTTGTCTTTTCCTTTTAAATATTTTGCATTTTTGTTAACTGAATATCTTTGAATCCATTTTAAATCCATTTTTTTCTTTTTAGGCAATTGTTGCTATAAGAATAAGAAAGTACAGTGTAGTTAGAAGGATTATCATACCAATTATTATAAAATATAATTACCTTGTAATAATATGTTCCCTTTACCTTTATTCATTGTGTTATAATCATCATATATTTTACTTCCATTATAGTACTTTTTTGCTTTGAAGAATAAGTTGTGCTCTAAAAGATTTCTATATTTACATATGTTTATCATTTTTATTACTAATTTCTTATAGATACAGTTTTCCATGTACCAATTCCTTTCATTGTTAAGAATTTTCTGTAGCATGAATCTCTAGAAACAAATTCTCACATCTTTTATTTCTCTGCAAATGTCTGTCTCTACTGCAACCTGGAGAATATTTTTGATGAGTATTGGAATCTGAAAATAATCTGTGATAATTTCTAAACATCACCCTAATATCATTCTGGCTTCATTAACGCTGATGAGAAATAATTTGACACCATCATTCTGAGACCTGTGTTGTTCTTCTTTGGCTGCTTTTATGATTGCCTCTTTATGTGTGCCTTTCACCAGTCCACAGTGATGCAGCATATCATCTAGATACAGTTTCCTTTGAATAGTTTCACCATTGGGTTCAGTGAGTTTCTTAAATTGAGAACTTTCTATCTTTTTTTATTATTCCATCTTAAATTAAGAACTTTCCATCTTATATTTATTAAGACTTCTTATAATTTTTAAAGTAATTTTTTGATGCCATTATTTTTTTCTTTCTTTTTTAAAATTGCATTCTTTATTGGTACAATTTGCATACATCTCACACTCACACATAATAACATTGGGGAATGTGTACCAATATATAACACAGTCAATTCTCATTTTTACCCATATCCCCACCCATACCTCCCCACCCCCATATACATGCTCTTTTATTTTTCTTTCAGAATCATATTTATTCCTTCCCCTCATTACATCCCCACACCAAATTTCTTTTGGAAATTTCCCATTCTAAAAAGATTGTCATACTACTAGAGCTCATTTGCATCTACCGGTGCTCATATCAATGAGAAGATCCGGTATTTGCCTATCTGTGCTCTATTGATTTCACTCCTTAGCGTGTCCTCCAGGTGCATCCATTTGCACATAAATGAATCAATCTTGTCATTCTTTTTCACAGAACAGTACTCTATTTTATTAAAAAAAAAACACATCTTCTTTATCCAGTCTCCACTTGATGGGCATTTGGATTGTTTCCAAGATTGACGTATCACAAACTGAGCTTCTATGGACAAGGGTGTACATGTGTCTTTCCACTGTGATTTTCTAAGTTCTTTTGGGTATATTCTAGCAGGGGGATGGCAGGGTCAAATGGGACCCCTAGTCCTAGTTTTCTGAGAAATCACCACATGGATCTCCACAATGGTTGCACAAGTCTGCAATCCCACCAACAGTGGAGAAGGGTTCCTTTCTCCCCACAGCCTCGCCAGCATTTATTGTTGGTTGATTTTGTGATCGCGGCCATTCTTTGTGGAGTGAGATGAAATCTCAGTATTGTTTTCATTTGCATCTCTCGAATGACCAGTGATGTTGAAAATTTCTTCATATGTTTCTTAGCTGCTTTAACTTTTGCCTCTGAGAAGTGTCTGTTCATTTCAGATGCCCATTTTTGAATTGGGTCTTTAAACTTGGGAAGGCTGATCTGCTTTAAGTTTTTATATATTGTAGATAATAGCCCTTTGTCTGATAAACAGCTAGTAAGTATATTTTCCCACGTTGTGGTGGTCTTTTGGCAGTGTCAGTGACTTCTTTTGCTGTGCAAAAGCTTTTCAGTAGGATGAGATCCCATTTGTTGATTCTATCTGCTAGTTCTTGTGCTATAGAGGTTTTATTCATAAAATCTCTGCCTAAGCCAATGTCTCCAAGAGTTTTACCTAGCCTGTTTTCCAGCATGCTTATTGTTTCTGTTTTAATGTTTAAGTCTCCTATTCATTGTGAGTTTAGTTTTGTGCATGGTGAAAGAGATAGGTCTAGCTTTAGCTTTTGGCAGGCTAGAGCTCAGTTTTTCCAGCAACATTTGTTAAAGAGGCTGTCTTTCTTCCATTGGGGATGTTTGGCTCCTTTGTCAAAGATAAGGTGGCTTAGTGTATCTGGAGTTGTTTCTGGGTCTTCTAATCTATTCCACTGGTCCT
>PVIC010053438.1:0-11853 GCA_004025085.1 Thryonomys swinderianus
ATATATATATATATATATACACACACATATGCAGTCAAGTATCACTTTGATTATTTCCAGAATATCCCTAGAAGTAGACTAGCAGGGTCAAAAGGAATTCCTAATTTTAGTTTTTAAAGGAATATCTATACTGATTTCCTTTAATGGTTGAACTAGATTACAATTCTTCCAGTAATGTAGAAGTGTTCCTTTTTGTCCCTGAGATTGCATCAACATTTGTTATTCTCAAATTTTTGATAGTTTTTTTTTTTCTGGAGTAAGATGGAATCTGTGTTATTTTGATTTTTACTGTGTTTATGATCAGAGATTTTGAACATTTTTGTTATTGCTATATGTATTTGTTCTTCTAAGAAGTGTCTATTCATCTGTTTCCCACTTTTTATTGGGTCCTTTATTTTGAGATCTAATTATTTTGAGTTCTTTGCATAATTTAGATAATAGTTCTCATTCTGAGGAATAGCTGCTAAGTTTCTCATTTTGTACGTTGACTCTTCACTCTGTTGTTTCCTTTGCTAAACAGAAACTTTTAAAATTTCTGTAATCCCATTTATTGATTTTTTTTCTGTATTTGCAGTTCTGTTCAGTCTTTGTATATGCTTTCAAGAGTTTTTAATATACTTTATGTTCCAGTAGGTTGTATTTCTGTTGTGACATTCGGATTTTTCATTTCTCATTTTAGTTTAGTAACTCGTGAAAGATATGGTCTAACTTCAGTTTCTAGGATGTCAATAACTAGTGTGACTAGGATCACTTGTTAAAGATGATATCTTTACTCCAACAATAAGTTTTTGACACTTTTGCCATAAAGCAAGTGGCTGATCATGACTAGACTTATTTTTTGCATCCTTTATTCTGGTCCTCTGATCCATTTATTTTCAATACCATGCTGTTTTATTCGCCATGGCTTTGGAATAAAATTTGAAGTCTGGGAATGTGTTGCCTCTTCTTTGTTTGTGTTGGACAGGTTTACATCCACTATTTTTGGTGTTTTCTTTTCCATAAAAATTGTAAGATTTTTTTCTGTTTCTGTGAGTAACATTACTAATATTTTGATTCAGATTACATGAAACTTGTATTTTGGTTCTGGAAATATGGTCATTAGGACTATCCTGATTCTGCTTTTCTAAGAACAAAGGATATCTCTCCATTTTCTAATGTCCTCTCTAATCCTCTTTGTCAGAATTGTATAGTTTTAGATGTAGAATTCTTTTACTTCTTCAGTGGGATTACTTCCTAGTTATTTAGTTTTTCTTCCTGCTTTTGTGGTTAACACTGTTTCCTTAATTTCTTTACAGTGAGTTTATTATTGATGTATAGATACATCATTAATTTTGGGGTGTTGGCTTTATATCCTGGTTCACTATTGAATTTGAAAAATTCTATTTTTTCTGTGGAAGTTTTGGGTCTATATAGAAGATCATGTCATCTGCAGATAATAAATTTGACATCTTCCTTTTCTATATCAATTCCATTTATTCCTTTCTCTAGCCTGATTGAATTGGCAGTGCTTTGAGAACTATATTGGATTGGTGGTCACTGATTTCTTTGATATTTTCCTTATTTTAAATGGAAAATTTTCAGCTTCCTGTTTAATATGGTGCTGCCCCTCATTGGTTAAAAATGGCTTTGATCACATTGAGATAATAGTTTCTATTCTTTACTTCTACTGGGTATAATTATGAATGGATGATGGAATTTTTCAAAACATTTTTTTCTACATCAATTAATGTAATCATGTGACTTGTTTTGACTTTGCATCTTAACATGATTGTACAATATGTATTGATGTGCTTATGTTAAATTGTACCAGCACCCCTGAGATGAATCCTTCTTGGTCAAGATTTATGACCCTTTTGATGATTTGTTGGATTCAGTTTGCTAGTATCTTATTGAAGTTTTTTGCAATTGTGTCCATTAAAGAGACTGACAAATAGTTATTTGTGATTTATTTTTTGATTTATTTATTTTCTTGTTTTTCTGATATAAGAGAAAGCATGCAATATTTAAGCTTGTGTGTCTGATTTACTTCACTTAACATTGTTCTCAAGTTGTATACAATGTTTTTATATATGTTTGTGAAATAGTTGCTAATCTTCTAGATATTGGTGGTTTCTATTATGATATCAATTTTTAAATTTCTAATTCATTGGATATTCATAAGGGCATTAATTCCCTTGCATTTTTATATTATCTTTGGTTTCTAATGCCATTGATTTCTGGTTTCATTGCACTTTGAGGATAATTTTTTATTATTTTAAATTATTTCATCCTGCCTTATGGTCTAGAATGTGGCTCTCTTTACAAAGAAAGTCCTATGTGCTTCTGAAAAGAATGTTTTCTGCTGTTTTTGCATAAAGCCCTCTGCAGGTATCAATTTGATACTTTTTTTAAAGGTATGCATCCATTCTGGTATTTCTTTGTTGAAGCTTTTGACTAGTTGATCTGTTTGTGACAGCAGGGCATTGAGGGTGCCCTTTATGCTTTTGTAGGTGATTATCTGACCTTTTTATGTCCAATAATGTTTCACAGAGTCATGTACATCTGTATTCAGTATAATGTTTATAATTATCTCCTCCTATTGAACAGTTACTTTAACCAATGTGCCTCTTTTGATCACTTTTGGCTTACAGTTCACTTTGTGTTAAAAAGATACTCCTTTTTTTTTTTTGGTTGTTGTTTTGCTTTGTTTTTTCAGGTTCCTGCTGCATGACATATTGTCCATATTTTGCTTTTAAATCTATGTATTTCTTTTTGGATGAAGTGTTTCTTTTTTCACAGTATATTGTGTTTTTTATTTCCTTCTCCATTCTGCCAGTCTGTGGGTTTTGATTGAGGAATTGTGATGATTTACAATCATTTCATCATATTTTCTTTCTGATACACTCCCCCACCTGCTTCATTAACCCTTCACTCTGACTGGTATATTTATCCTGTTAGATTTATTGACACTGTTTTTATTCTTTTCTTTTTTAATCTCTCTCTAGGATATCCTAAGAGTTTCTGTACTGCTTCTTTCATGGTTATGGTTTTCTTGAGGTTCTCTTTGTCATGGAACTACCTAATTTCTCTATTAGCTTGAAAACTAGTTTTTCATGACAGAAGTCTGTATGGAAAGTAACTTTAGGAGGTAAAACACTTCACTGAAAGTTCTTCTGGTTTTAAGGATTGTCTAGAGAAGTCTGTTATAATGCTAATTGATTTGCCTTCTTAAGTGATTTGTTGGGTATCTTTGACTCACTGGTCTTTGACAGTGGCCCTATATTCTAATTCTGTCACTCTTATTCTCACACTGCTTATTTCACACTCATATAATTTTAATAGAAATTTTAGTCCCTAGATCTCTGTTGATAACCAGTTCATAGGCTGTACTTCTTTGCTCTACTCGTCATTCACGCTTTGTGTCGTTTTTTTAAGCACAGCTAGCTTTTTATCAGTGGCATCTCTAAACTATCTGATCATCTTACTTATTACATCTATTATCTGTTTAATTATATCTTCTGTGACTTTGTGGATTATCTAACTGAAGTGTTTTTTAATTTCTTGCTATTCTTTTGAATAATTTGGTTATGTGGCTTTTGCTTTTCTTTCCTTAAATCCCTCACATACTGAGCTTGAGTTGAGAAGCATTTTTTTGTAGTGGAAGCATGTTACTGTCTTGTATTCTTTTGTCTATATTGTTTGTTTGTTATTGTTTTGTTTTTCTGAGGCTTGTGGGTGCTTACGGTAGAAATATCTAGTTGGAAATATCTTTAGTTAGTGTCCTTTTCAATAAGCATAGCTACCTATAGTCCTTTGTCTCTGCCCAAGATCCAATGACCTCCATTAATTTGTGAAGGAGAATGAGAATCGACCCATTACCATTCTCTCACAAGAGTCCAGTATAGTTAATGACACAAAGGTAAGCTAAATACTGCTTTACAGATAAAACATATTAATAGCAACAACTGTGTAGCCCTCCAATAACATGTAAATCAACTAATTTCTTAAGACAAACTGGATGTTCAGAAATTATTATAGCCAATACAGTATGTCCCCAATGTACAAATATTTCAGTTGTGAATCCTCATGGGTGTACTGTTTAAGATGTACTGTTTAAGATGTTGGCTTATTAATATGACTTACAGACAATTCTCTCAGAACAGAACTCATGTGTAAATTGAGGATTTCCCTTAATGTACCACTTTTAATCATAGGAAAGATATTAGCAACTATAGTATAAGTGGCAAGACAAACCAAACTTTTACATGTAGTAAGTATATACTAAATGTGAAATCTACTAAAAGTAGAAAATAATTCAGCAATAATAAAATATAGTGAGCTCTTTAAAAAATGACAAAGCTTAAGGGTTACAGTAGAAAAGACATGAATTTGTGAATGAGATTATGGAAGAAGAAAAATTTGGAAAATTTTACATTTGGAGATGAGGTGGAGAGAAAAAAATAAGACAAAGCATCTTATTAAATAGTTGAAAGATATTTATAGAATTAAGTAAAGGTAATATAAAAGAACAAAAGAAGACAAAGAAAATAAATATGGGGAAAAACATTAAAAAATGGAAAAAAAAAAAAAAGAAATCCTCCAAACTCAAGTAAACAAATGAGGAAAAAAAAAAACTGAGTTCAACATAATGAGGAGAAAGAATAAATATGATTCAGAAAAAAAAATAGCATGTACATAAGGGGGGTTGTGGCTGGATAGGGATATGAGTACAAAATGAGAATTAAGTTTTGTCATATACTGGTACAAATTCCCCAGTGTTGAGTGTGATTGTGAAGTGTATAAAAATGTACCAATAAAGAATTTAATTTAAAAAATTGAGTTCAATCTTGTCATTCTTTATGGCAGAATAATACTCCATTTTATTTTAAAAAAAACATCCTCTTTATCCACTCTCTCATTTATGTGCAAATAGATACACCTGGAGGACATGCTAAGGAGTGAAATAAATAGATCACAAGTAGGCAAATACCAGATCTTCTCTTTGATATGAGCACCTTTAGACGCAAAAGAGCTCTAGAAAGTATGGCAGTCTTTGTAGAATGGGAAATTTCCAAAGGAAATTTGGTGTGAGAATGTAATGAGGGGAAGGAATAAATATGATTCTGAAAGAAAATAAAAGAGCATGTATATGGGGTGGGGAGGTGGGCTGGGTAGGGGTATGAGTAAAAATGAGAATTAACTTGTGTCATTTATTGGTGCAAATTCCCCAATGTTACGTGTGATTGTGAGATGTATATAAATTGTACCAATAAAGAATTCAATTTTTAAAAATTGAGTTCAAGAGTCTAAAAACAGAAAAAAAAGAGGGGGGTGCATATCAAATTTGCAATGAGTGCTTTCTTTCAATGATTTCAGTTTTGGATTCCCACAAGTCAATTTTCTCTTCCTAGTGTTGTGGCCTGTGTCTTTATGAGATTCAGTGCTCCACTCTAGAGCTCTAGAGCCCTCTCTTTAACTCAAACTGTGACTATCATTCTAGTCAAGCCATATACTTTCTCGCACTAGTGAAAGAGGAAGGTAATAGACCTCAGTTCTGTAGTGGACATAGGTAGTAGACTAAGAATTAAAGCAGTTAATGTGAGCACTTTTAGACTCAGACATTTCTGAACACAGCAATGCCTAGACTGATTTCTTTTTATGGAAGAAGTGTTTATGTCTTTTGAAGCCTGAGTTTAAATTTCTTAAGACTTCTCTGCCTGTCCCACTCTGCTTGTAACTGTCTTCCACAGCTTATCTTTCACCTAGTCACTGTGGAAAGCTACTGTGGGATCCTGAAGTGAACTTGTTCTGTAGTTTTTCCAAGTCTCACACCCACATCAAACTCTTTCTGATATGGCCCCTCAAGAAATATTTTCCAGTACAAATGTGGGACTCTCAGTGACCTCTTTCTGGATACAATTTCTGTGTGAAAGGAGTCACCATGGAGCAAAACCCTACACTGCCTTTTTAGCCATGTTTTACTCCTTGGGTCCAAACTAGAAAGCCAGAAAGTTTCTAAAATGCCTCACTGCTTTATCTTTATTTCATTAGTTTCTCTAAGTTAACTGTAACTTCTAATTTTCATTCCAGCTTCTTTCCAATTTCTGAATATATATATATTTTTTTTTCTTCATACAGTTGCTAAATTCCAGGCCTGTGGATTCTGGATCTTAGGGAAACTGCATTTTGCCACTGATCACTGCTTCACCCTTTTCAGGATAATAGCTTTTTATACCAGTAATATCAACCATGTCCTTTGAGGACTGGAGTTTTAACTCTTGATGTGAACTTAATTTCTTGGACTAGGTTATGTACAATAATAGAAACAGGTTAAGTAGTGCTGATATAGTTTACTGTCTAATCATTTCATAATATTTATGTACCTTTTGATTGGAAATATGTAATGTAGCTCTTAATCTCAAGGTTCTAAATAAAATGGAGCTGTTGCTTGTCCTGGAGTAGTCTGATTTGCTAATTTCTTCAAGGTCATGCAATGGTTCTCCATGTCACTTAAATATATATGTAGTGTGGCTATTGAATTAGTCCTTTTATACCTGTATGATAGTCTACATGATAAACATATATGCCTCAATGTGTTTACCATTCACTCTTTTTAATACCGTTAAGTGAATCACACTTACTGCCTTCCTTGGCCAAGTTCCATGAATAATTAAATAACAAAATCTTATGTTACTATTAAATCCAGGTTAGAATGATTTGATCAAAATGCTATTCACACATTATCAGGTTTGGAAATGAGACATTGTTCAATGTGTGTTTCTCCAAATGCTGCTTCTAATGCAGAAAGGAGAGTATTCTTAAATATATATTTACTGCCACAGTATGTCATGGCTAAACAACAAATAAATAGTCTATTGATAACTGATGAGCTAAACCTTTAGATTTACACTTAAAATGCTATCAGTGTAAATAATTACCTGGATACTGATGGTTTTGTGTTTTTGATTGCTATTTTCATTCTTAGACACACACAGTCACTCTCCATATTCACATAGTCTACAACTGCAGATTTGTATCACAACTGAAAATATTCATAAAAAAACACACTCATACTGACCATCAATACATTTTAAAGTATTATTTTAAGTGGAATATTACTGTGCCACAAAAAATGATGAGGTTGAGTCATTTATACTCAAATGGACATTCCTTAAGGACATACAAATAAGTGAAATAAATAGGTCCCAGATGTGTAAGTATTATATCTTTTCTCTGGTATAAGAAACAAGTTGCAAATGTGTTCTAGAATGCATGATTGATATTGTGAAAGAGTAAATATTCAAAGAGAAATGGGGTTTAGGGTTAAATGAGGGGAAAGAAAAAAAATGATGGTTAAAAGAAACACAAAGCTTGTATATATAGGGGCAGAGAGTTGTAGGGTGAGTAGGTAAAGGCAAAGAATGAGAATTAAATTTTATCATATAATGATCCAAATTCTCAATGTGAAGTGTAATTGTGCTGTGTATATTTAATGTACTGATAAATTAAATTTTAAAAGATCCAAAGTAACTACTATTTACATGGCATATATAATATACTACATATTATAGATGATATGGGTATAGTTTAAAGTATATGAGAAGGCACATGTAGTTTAAATTTTAGTACTACAGCATTTTAATTTAGGAACTTTGGCATCCTCAGATTTCATATGTGTGGGAGTCATGGAACTGACCTCTATGGATAATAAGGGACAACTATTATTCATTTTAAAAATGCCAATATGAGTTTCATTTGACTCATTAAACCAAAACAAAATCAGCTCAATGGTTTGCAAAATAAGGTTAATTTATCTAAAATTATTGTATTTTTAATAAAATGGAGTATTACTCTGCCATAAAGAATGACAAGTTTCATTCATTTATGTGCAAATGGATACTCCTCAAGGACACACTAATAAGTGAAATAAATAGATCCCAGATATGTAATTACTGTATCTTTTCTCTGGAATGAGAACGTGTAGATATAAATGAGTTCTAGAATGTATGCTAGAATTTGTGAAATAGGAAATATTCAAAGGAAATGTGATAGGGGAAAGTAATGAGGGGAAAGAATATGATGTGGAAAGAAAAAGAACATGTACATAGTGGGTGGGATGTGGGGGTGGGTAGGGATGTGGGTAAAAATGAAAATTAACTTGTGTCATATACTGGTACAAATTCCCCAATGTTGAGTGTGATGGTAAGCTGTATATAAAATATACCAGAAAAAATTCAATTAACTAAATTGCTATGAAGACTTAGAGATGATATGAAAGGAAAAAATTCTGGCAAAATAAACTCAAAAAGACTAGAACAAACTTGAGGGTGGTAGAAAAGTTAAATTCCGTTATAGGAAAGAAGTCATATCTCATGAATATGTTCAAATATAGAGAATATCAATACTGTTTCAAGCTGTAAGACAAACAACTGTATAAAATACATAGTACAAAGATTGGACCCCCGTTCAAAATTATTTTTTTCACCCAGTATTTTTACTTGAAATTAACCTTTCTTCTGCCATTAACTGTACTTGTCTAACAACATATGACAAAAATCTAATTTAGTGTCACTACTTTTCTGAGACTTGCATTATTCTACTTACCAAAAATCAAATATAGCCACGTTACTGAGAAATAAAATTATACCTAAGTATGTAATCAGTAGAAAATCAGTAGTTTATATGTCAGATTTATTGCAATTTTGAAAAATGAAGTACATTATTTTTGGATGTTACCTTCCACAAATATCACAAAAATGTGCTTAAGAAAGAGCAATTTTTCCTATATTAATGTCATAACTACTATCTCAGTATATTTTAAAAAATTACTGCTATTGCTCTACAGCTTCTTCTCTGAAACAGATGACACATTTCTTTATTTTGTAGGCACATGGACATGGTAAAGTGGATTGATCCACTTAATGTATTTCTTAAAGTCATTTTAGCATAGTTCATAATGAATGACCACTATTCTGATTTTTAGCTAATTACAATATAGCCAGATGATTCAATGGCTTGATTTATTCAGTCTATAGTGTGACTATAAAGGATGAATTTACAATCAACTATGAAAGAAGATTTGGTGATTTAACATTATTAATATAATGGGAGAAAGTTTCAACTGAATTACTGTAATTAAAGTAGGCCACTCAGTTTTGTTTCTAGTGTCCTGTGTACTATACTCACATGATATCAGTACAGTGACAATCATTGGTATTTCTATTCCTCTGCACAGGATAAAATATTAGAGATATATTGTAACACTTGCCCCTAACTTTTTAATGCTTAAACATTTTGTGTATGTTGAAATGCTTTGTGCATTCAAATATAAAGTTATTCAGAATCTAAATGGAGAAATACTCCTATGAAGTAAAATTGAAGAATATAGATTTCAATGACTAATGCCAACAACAAAATGTATATTAAAATGTTTTCTTCATGAGTTCAGGGCAGTGGATATCATAGTTCAGTATTAAATGAATATTTGCGGTCCAGAGATTTAGCTCAGTGGTTCTGGCACCTGCCTAGAAAGCACAGGTCCCTGGTTCAATATTAAGTATTCATTTCCAACAATACCTAGTGAGGTGGCTCACACCCACTGGCAATCAATAATACCACATACCATACATGCTGATCTTTAGGTGGTATCAAGCCTGTAATCCCAGCACTCTGGAGACAGAGGCAGGAGGATTACTGAGTCTGAGGCTTGCCTGGACTACATAGTGAGTTCAGGGCCAGCCTGAAATACAAAGCGAGACCCATTCTAAAAAAATGAATGAATGAATGAATGAATGAATAAATAAATAAATAAATAAATAAATAAATAAATAAATAACTTTAAAGTTTAAAGGAATATTTGAGTTATTTTCAAAGGATTTTGGATTTTGTTTCTGGCGGCAGTGGACTGAGGGCTGCCCACCAGCCCACTGTACCCCAGAGTGGCACACACGAAGATACCTCGGGCTCTATTCCATTTCTGGCCGCAGTGGACAGAAGGCTTCCCACAAGCCCACTGCACCCCAGAGCAGTGCAGACTCGGCTACCTCGGGCGCCATTGCATTTCTGGCAGCGGCAGAGGACTGAAGCCTGCCCACCAGTCCACTTCACCCTGGAGCTGTGCAGTGAGGAGTCAGGTACTGATCCCGGGTGCCATCCCCACCACAGAGGAGTGAGGGTCTCCAGCTGGCCCCAACTCTACATTGTGAGGACCCGGGTCCAAGGGGAGCTGGAGCCATCTCCTGCATCTCTCCACAGGAGGCACGCTCCTGGAGCCATGCTGTGACACCAGGCAAAATTAAAAAAAAAAAAAAGGGGGAATCTAGCTTCTATTTTGCCATCTACTCCTAGATCCCTCTATTCACCTCTTGTCCCCTCACTCTCTCCTATCTTCATGTCAGAAGCAATACCAAAAAGTAAAAGACTCTTAGACTTCCCTATTTCTTCTTCTGTACTATTATAAGAAGGTGTGCAAAGTCTCCAACAATCTTACAGCTTACAGTTGGTACTGTTGTATATAAGCCCTTTTATCCTCTATTACCTGCTGGCATATATGAGGTTCTAGGGTATAGGTAATCTTCAAAAATCTGCTAACCCTATTTCATTTGTCTCCTGTCTCCCTACCTCCCTCATTCCCCAGTGACCTCTTATCGCCAAAGGGTTCGGGGGTACATTTATGATCTACATATTGCATACACATTGCTGATTAATTCTAAATTCTGGCATATGGACATTGAGGTAACTCATAAGCTCAAACTCTTCAGAATAGAATTTAACAATACTTTTATCTTATTTATTGTGTTTAATACTGATATTAGCATTGATCATATTGTGGTAACAAATGTTATGTGATTGTTCTGCTCAAATACCTCCCATAATGTGTGAGAACTGAGAACTCTCAAGGGTCATTAGAGATTCAAGGAGGACCCCACCCCCCAGGACAGTGCAACATCCACAGGGCCCCAGATAATAGAAAGAGACCTACAACAAACATTGCCCTGTCATCAGACAAAGAAGAGCATTAGTAACAATGAAAGAGTAGAAATAAGAAAATACACACACACACACACACACACACACACACACACACTAAACAGACACAAAGATCACCACCACAGGGAAATTCAAAGAAAAGGGAAATAGGGCAAACTGAAAATCAAATATCAGGACTCATAGAGATGGTAACAAAAGCAAATCTAGTAAAATGGAAATCAGAACTCATCTCTGAGATCAAAACAGAGATACTGTCCAGAGTGAAAGACATCATTAAAGAAGAGATCAGCAAGATGATAGAATCCAAGATAGCAGAAGCAATGGAATCTTTTAAACAGCTTCAAGCAGAGCTCCAGGGAATGCTGAAGAAGAACGAAAGCTTGTGAAGTAGGGTGAATGAAACAGAGAACCAAAACTCAGACCTAGAAGACAGCATAGCAGCCAACAAGTAGGAAAGGTATAATCTATGGAAAAGAACAAGGGACTATGAGAAATCAACAGCTTCTAGATGACTCAAAGAAAAATAATATGAGATTGATTGGAGTCACGAAGGAAGCAGGAGACAGTGTAAAAGACATAAAAAAGCTATTTTCAGAGATAACAGTGGAAAACTTCACAGGAAAAGAAATAGACATACAGATCAATAAGGGCTATCGGACTCCAAAATGCTGTGACATAAAAATATATACATCTAGATATATAATTATCAAGATTCCAGATGCACAACAAAAGAATGAAATACTGAAAGCAGTAAGAGAAAGGAAGAAAATCACCTACAAAGGGAAGCCCATTAGGATCACAGCAGACTTTTCAACACAAACACTCAATGCAAGGAGAGCTGGAGCAAGTATTACAAGCACTGCAGGAAAACAACCTCCAACCTAG
>PVIC010053439.1:0-11855 GCA_004025085.1 Thryonomys swinderianus
TTTTTTTTATATATAAAATGGAGTATTATTCTGCCATAAAGAATGACAAGATTCATTCATTAATGTGCAAATGGATACACCCTGGAGGACACGCTAATGAAATAAATATGTCACAGATAGGCAAATACCGGGTCTTCTGTTTGATATGAGCACCTCTAAATGCAAATGAGTTCTAGAAAGTATGACAGTTTTTGTAGAACAGGAAATTTCCAAAGGAAATTTGGTATGGGGATATAATGAGGGGAAGGAATAAATAGGATTCTGAATGAAAAAAAAAAGAGCATGTATGGGGGAGAGGTGTGGGTGGGTGGGGATATGGGTAAAAATGAGAATTGACTTGTGTCATATATTGGTTCAAATTCCCCAATGTTATATGTGATTGTGAGATGTATATAAATTGTACCAATAAAGAATTCAATTTAAAAAAAATTAAGAGAAAAGTATTACCAAATTCAAACTTAATACAGATAATTCTTATGATTATTCTTGTGATATAAGATTGGAAGGAAGGAACAGGGAAGCAGAGGCCTGGGTACAAGGACTTGGCCATTATAAAGCATCATATATACTGTATAAAATAAATATGAATTATAATGTAGTAATATTTTGTTTTATGAAACTTTGACAGAACATTTCTTTCTGGCCAAAGTAATAAGAACAGTACTTACCCTCCCCAAATAAACAGCTAGAATACCATACAAAATATAAGATAAAATAGTTTTGGTATTTTCGTTAAAAATAGAGAGAGATAAAATATGGCATATGCAAGCAGGAACAGCTATATGGTGAGTTCAAGATTATTAGTTTACTGCCAGAATGCAGTTTCCCTCTACAAATTAACAAAGGCAAACTCAAAGAGAGCCTGGAAATCTGCATAAGAGCCAAATTGCAATTTGTAAAATTCAAAGAAGTTAAAACTCTTAAGAGGACAGAGAGAACTGTATTTCAAAAGGGATTCTTTTAAATCTTTGACCTAGTATTGATCTGTACATGAATGAAAGAAAACTGACATAGGCAAAAGAACCACCAGAAAAGATGAAGCAGAACAATTGTTACCACTCGCAGAGTACTCAGCATGCATGGTGATCCCACTAGTCAGAGGAGAAAGACTTCATAAAGGACATGACCACAACCTTTAGAAGTATATCACTTCTCAGTGGTCTAAGAATAAATTACTTAACACATCTTGAAAGTATACATACACAGCATATAACTAGCTGTGATTAACTTAGCTCTATGTAAAAAGAAATTCACACTAAAGTCTACAACAAAATCCAGTTGCAAGCAATGTAAAATTATAATATTTGGTAACAGCTCTGGGCGAAATGGTATCACCCAGAATTCACATGTCGAAACTCCATTCCTCAGTGCAATTGTATTTCAAGATAGAGCTCTATAGATGTGATCAATGCTGAATGACATCACGAATGGGGCCTAAATCAAATAGGATAGGTCCTTACATAATGTAGAAATCTCGCTCTCTTAGTCTCCCTTCCTCTTCTTCCTCACTACAGATAGATACACACACGCACACACACACACACACACACACACACACACACACACACTGAGATTTTTCATTCCCAGGACTATGAATAATTAATCTTAGTGTAAATCCTGTAATCCATGGCATTTGATTATGGCACTCAGTATCATAATGTAAACATCCAATAAAAATTTCTAATCCAATAAAAATTCTAACTATGATGAAAGCAGAAAAGCATGTCCATAAAAAGAATAGGAGCAAACTCATGAGGTATAGATTTTAAAACAGCTATTATAAACATATTTAATATGCTCAATATGATAAAAATGAAAGAATAAATCCTCTAATAAGAAAAATGGAATTAAAAGAATCATAAAGACATATGTGCACTGATGTTCATAGCAGCTCAGTTTGTGATAGGCCAATTTTGGAAACAATCCAGATACCCATCAACTGGAGACTGGATAAGGAAGGTGTGTGTGTGTGTGTGTGTGTATTTTAATAAACGGAGTATTACTCTGCCATAAAGAATGACAAGTTTCATTCATTTATGTGCAAATGGACACACCTTGAGGAAACGCTAGTAAGTGAAATAAAGAGATCACAGAGAGGTAAATGCCATATCTTTTCTCTAGTATGAGAACCTGTAGGTATAAATTAGTTCTAGAATATGATAGATTTTGCAAAATAGGAAATATTCAAAGGGAATGAGGTAGGGGAAAGTAATGAGGGGAAAGAATAAATATGATTTGGAAAAAAAGAAATAACATGTATATAAGAGTTGGGGGGTTATGGGTGGGTAGGGATATGGGTAAAAATGAGATATTTGTATCATACACTGGTACAAATTCCCCAATGTTGAATGTGGTTGTGAGCTGTATATAAAAGGTAACAATAAAGAATTCAATTTAAGAAAAAAAAGAAAAATGTGAGATATGCTTACAGAGACAGGCTATATTATGAAAGTGAAAATATTCTAGCTGGAATTAAAATATTACATTATACATTGCAAAGGTAAAGATTGTGAAACTACAGACCCAACAATAGAAACTATTTAGAATGAAGCAAACAGAAAGGAGAAAGACCAGAGAAAAAGAAAATAAGAATAGAACGTGGGAGGCAACACCTGTAGTGTGGCTCACATTAACTAGAGTATTAGAAGGATGAGAAGAGGAACCAGGGGAAAAAAGAATAAAAACTTCTGAATTGCTAAAATCCAAAATTTTAATGAAAATTATTACCCTACAAATGGAAGTTCAGCAAATCTCCACCACAAAAAAGTAAAGAAAAACAAAATAAAGCATAGCAAACTAAATTGTTGAAAAGACTGCTAAAGTTAAAATATTTTTTAAAAACACATTGCATGCTGAAGAACGAAGATACAGTAAAAATTTTCTCAGAATTTATTTGACTAACCAAATGATAATCACATTTAAAGTATGAAAGAAACTATTAACCTATAATTCTTTATGCAACAAAATTCCCTTCAAAATTGGAATTAAATTGGCTGTTTTCCAAGAAAGGCCATACTGAGAGAAAAAATCTGCAACAAGACTGTAGCATAAGAAAGTCAATGGAAGTTCTTTTAGGCAGAAGGAAAATGATACTGGACAAAAATCTGTATCACCTAAAGGCACACAGAGCACTGGAAATGGAAACTAGATGGTAGAGATAAACACTTGTCTACAAAAAGTAACTGAGAGCTAGTGACAAAGATGATGATGTAGTTCAATGATATTATATTTGTTTCTTGTACACAAGGGCCTGGGTGCACTTCTTACCACTGCAAAATATTAAAAGTGACAGAAACAAAAGTGTCCTGTTGCTTTATAAATCTAATGATATATTTATTTATTCCCTCATTGATATGTATTCTACATGTGGAACAGAATAATAAGTCTTCTGGACACAGATATAAAAGCCCTAAATAAAATATTAACAAGTAATATTAAATGATATGTGAAAAGAAATATCATGATATTTGTAAAAGACAGAAATAAAATTTTCACCACAAATGGCACAAATGTTGGCATTTAGAAAAAAGTATACTGTCATAAGATTGTGATGATACAAGTGAAAGGATGATTTGAAAGTGTACATTTTAAGGAAAAGAGGAACCAGAAAAAAATGAGAGCAACAAAACTAATCATCATCCCCAACTTGAAACTAGACTACAAGGCCAGTGTGAAAAAAATAGTATGGTACTAGCAAAGTCACAGACCTGAGGATCAGTGGAGCAGAAGATCTAGAAACAACTCCAGACACGCTAAAGCTCCTCATCTTTGACAAAGGAGCCAACTATCCTCAAAAGAGGAAAGACAACCTCTTTAATAAATGGAGCCAGAAAAACTGGACTTTAAACTGCTAAAGACTAAAGCTAGATCTATCTCTTTTACCATGTACTAAAATAAAATAAAAGTGGATTAAAGATCTAAATAGTAAAACAGGAATGACAAACCTGCGGCAGAACAGGTTAGGTAGAATTCTTGGAGACATTGGCATAGGGAAAGACTTTACAAAAACAAAATTAAAAAAAAAACCCATAGCATGAGAACTAACAAGAAGGAATCAATAAATAGAATCTCAGCCTATTAAAAAGCCTCTGCAAAGCATAAGAAATCACCAGCAGAGTGAAAAGACAACCAAAAAATTGGGAAATTTTTTTTTTAACCAGAGGTTTTGCAGACAAAGGGCTATATCTAAAATTTATAAAGAGGTTAAAACAAACTGCCCTCTCCCCAAAATTTAAAGACACAGTTCAAAAATGGGTACCTGAAATTTACAGACACTTTTCAGAGGAAGAAGTAAAAGCAACCAAGAAGAACATTACTTCTCATTCGAGAGATGCAGATGAACACAACACTGTGAATTCATTTCACTCCACAAAGAATGACTGTTATCTCAAAATTAGCCAGCAATAAATACTGGTGAGGCTATGGAAAGAAAGGAACTCCACTGTTGGTGAGAATCTAGACTGGTGCGACCACTATGGAGATTGATGTAGAGATTCTCCAAAAAACTTGGATCAGAGATCCCATTTGATCCTGCTATTCCCCTGCTAGTATATGCATGAAAGAATTAAATGATTTGTATCACAACAACATTTGTGTACCCATGTTCATAGCAGCTCAGTTTGTGACAGCTAAATCTTAGAAACAACCCAAATACCCATCCACTGGAGACTAGATAAAGAAGATGTGTTTTTTCTATAAAACTCTGCCATAAAGATTGGTAAGTTTGAGGCCGGAGATTTAGCTCAGTGGTTCCGGCACCAGCCTCGCAAGCACAAGGTCCTGAATTCCATCTGGTAACCACTACAATGCTGGGTGTGGTGACTCACACCCACCAGCAATCAATACCACACACCACAGTGCCAGGCGTGGTGGCTCACACCTGTCATCCCAGCACTCGGGAGGCAGATACAGGAGGATTGCTGAGTTCAAGGTTTGCCTGGGCTACATAGTGAGCTCAGGGCCAGCCTGAACTACAAAGCGAGACCCTGTCTCAAAAAAAAAAAAAAAAAAAAAAAAAAAAAAAAAAAAAAAGAATGATAAGTTCAAGTCATTTATACTCAAATGGACTTACCTTCTAGACATACTTATAACTGAAATAAATAGGTCACAGATGTGTAAATATAGTATTTTTTTCTGGTATGAGAAATTGGCAATGTAAATGAGTTCTAGAATATATGATAGATATTGTGAAGTAAAAAATATCCAAAGGAAAAAGGGGTATAGGAGTAACAATGGGGAAAGAAAAAATGTGATGGTAATAAAATAGAAACAAAGCTTATGTATATAGAGGGCAGGGGCTTGTAGGGTAGGTAGGGAGTGGTAAAAAATGAGAATTACGTTGTGTCATATACTGGTACAAATTCTCTATATTGAATGTGATTATGATATATATATAATGTACCGTTCAAGTTTCAAATTAAACTATGAAAATAAAATGAATTCTAAACAATGACTAATTTACTCAAAAGAAGAAAAAGCGGAAAATGGAACAGAAAATAAAGGAGAAAAGTAGAAAACCGTGCACTATCATAAATGTAACCCCAATTATACTGAAAATTATAGTACATACAAATTGTTTGAAAACCTCAACTAAGTGCAATGAAAAGGCAAAAATTGTTGAATTGAATAAAAATGCAAAATAGATCTATTAGATTCTCTAAAAGAAACTTACATTAACTGAACACACAGGTTCAAAGCAAAAAAATGAATTAAATAAGTACATATATTTTAAAAGATTTATAAAGGCTGTACCTATATTAGACATGGTAGTTTCTAATGAGGAATATCTCATCTTAGGGCAAGTAAGTTCAGAGTATGTAATCTATGGCATTTTAGTGAAGAATATATGTGTGTACATGATAATCCTTATACAATATATGACAGAATACAATATATGACAGTCAATTTTTGAGGTCATGATTATCTGATATTAAAAGACAAAGAAAGTAATAGGTAAAAATGTATATGAGTGTACAGATATATTTATTTATTCTCTCACTACCATGAGTTCTAAATCTGGAACAGAATAATAAGACTCTTGAACATAGATATAAAAGACCTGGATAAAATATTAACTAATACTGTTCAATGATACACAAGAAGAAATAATGCATTGTCTCAGTTCTATTAAAATTGGCTTAATATTGAGTAATCAGTATAATTTATATATTGTCAACTAAAAGATAAAAATCATATCCCTAACTCAAAGATGCAAAATAAACCTTTTGATGAATTCAAAATCCAGTCATAACAAAAATATCTTCAAATTATGAATAGAGGGAAAATTCCTCATAACCTAATATAAGCTAACCTAATATAACCTAATAAAGATTTATAGAAAATTGGAAGCAAATATTGTGAGATTGTCCCTCTTAAGATTAAAGCAAAGGAGTTTTCACTATTTTTGCTCAACAGAGTACTGAAAGTCATTTGGTGCAATAAAGCAAAATAATACAATCAATGATTGTATTATTGATCATTGATCAATAAATAGTAAAACTGATGTTATTTATAGATGACATTATCATTTATGTAGAAAAGTCAAAAGATCTACAAAATGTGTGCTTGAATATATGTTTCAGTGATTACATGGAGTTTCATTTGCTTATACAGAATTCAAAAAATGGAAAAAACCATAATGGCAGGATGCAAATTAGTAGTTGTAGAAGTTAAAAGTATGTGACAGCGGTTGACTGCACTAGTACTTGGAGAAAACTTCTGAAGCTGATTCAAACCTTTATCATGGTCATGACATTGATTACATGAATGAATACCTTGGTCAAAGAAGCAAATTGCACAGTTAAAGTCTGATTAGTTTATCATATGTAAACATGAAAACAGAGCTTATATTTTTTTAAAAAATCTTTAATAGTTGATCTCATTTAAAACCTCAGAATTATCTTATAGAGTAAATTACTACCATTACATAATTTTGGAATAAATGTTTGATCTTGCTTACAGTGATACTAAAATGGCATAAACAGGGGTATGTCCTTTAAAATGCTACTTCCACCTGACTTCAAATCTAAATAAAATGTTTAAATTAATCCCACATGTATCCAGTGGTAGAATGAACAGAAAAAGAATGACTGATTCAATTAATCTAAAGTCTATTTTAAATGCCCTCATACTTCAGAAAGCCAAATTAGTTCTATCTTCATAATCATTTCAGTGATTTGTATATAAATTAATCTATATATGTAGGCACTTGTATGTGGACAGTGACTATCAGAAAAGTGATACAACATATAAATAATATATTGCAACTTGCACATTTCTTTAATTTTACTAATCATACATAGTCTGTACTTATAGTCTGCACTTACTTTTCTCAATTTCAAATTTGATGTAATTTTTAAAACTCCATCATACATTCTCCTCATACAAATCTGAAATATGATTGAACCATATTCTGAAATATGAACTAGAAAAAGGCCTATTTTCTTCTCTTAAATGTCACTCTAGGGTTATCACAATATCATACAAGAATGTTTTAGCACAGAGGAGATAGAATTTGTTTACAACAAGCTGTAGTTTCCTAATCTCAAAAAACAGGCCAATAAAAGGCATTTTTAGTTCTCCTAACAATCCTCATAAATTCCACTTATTAGAATTACCTTTCTTGAAGTTAAATTGTCAAGTTAAGGTATTCACCTCTCCTCTGAAAAGCAGGCTGCTCAGTTCCCAGGAAGCCTATGTTATGCTCTTATCTGAAATGCCAGTGCAAAGAGCTTCAAAGGGAGGCAGCTGCAGAACACATCTTCACGGCTCCTTGATCTCTGCGCTGCAGCATGTACATATATCTCCAAACTGTCTGAGGGAAATGTAGAGTTTACTCTTGGAATATTTCAGGTAATTTGTTCTGATACCAGTGAAATGGGGAGAGAGGAGAGATAATGCTCATGTCATGTGGCTACTAAATACTGACATGTTAAACTTCAATCTAGACTTATTTCAACAAATATTTGTCAAGCAGGTGCTAATATTATAGGGGGACCTCAAAAAACTACACTCACCAACCAGTACTTCTTGTTTGGATACAAATGTTGAAATAAATGAGCAAAAATGACAAGATATCTGGACTTATTTTAAAATACTACAGGAGGAATAATTAGATAAAAGCACAGATAGAACAGAATGTGTCACTACCTGATATTATTTTGAACTGATTAATGGCAATTTGACGTATAATTACTTACATTTGCTATGTCCCAAATTCTCCTTAATCAAAAGTACAGTATTAATACTATTGATAGAGAAGACTGCATTTTAAAACCACTGTTATGATCTGGTGTGGTAATGTAATGAGAGGAAGGAATAAATATGATTCTGAAAGAAAAAAAAAGCATGTATATAGGGGGTGGGGTGGTGTGGGTGGGTAGGGATATTGGTAAAAATGAGAATTAGCTTGTGTCATATATTGGTACAAATTCCCCAATGTTATATGTGGTTGTGAGATGTATATAAATTGCACCATTAAAGAGTTCAATTAAAAAAAAAACACTGGTTATGTCCACATTATAAAAACAGCTGTTTCAAGACTTTGGCAAGTCAGTCATTAGAAATCAGATTATATTTTTCATTTGACACAATACTTCATACACATTGTGAGTAAGTTGCTAAGTCAATCCACACAAGACTATAAATATGTATTTTACATTTACTGATCACCATGCTTTAACTTATTTATAAATTAAAAATCTTTTGTGGGCTGGCCCGGTCACCTAATAGCACCATATAAAGTTCTATTCATGTGATTATGTGTCCACAGAACTGAAAAAGAAAGGAGTTAAAGTGTACCACAAGCATGTTTTATAAATGACCACTGCTTACTCTGGCTCTGTGGACATATGATACATTACCCAATTCACCACCGTCTTTGTGTGAATAGGGAGAATGGCAAGAATTACAAGGAAACAACAGACACAAACACACTGCCAAAGCCAATCAAGGTCATGTTCTTATGTTGAAAAGTGTATGTATCTTAGAAACATAAGATATATATATATTTCTATTTCCACAGTATTGTGTCTTCACAAGTGAAAACATAGAACTCTAAAATTACACATTGATGTTTTAAACCGTAAACTGTAGAACATTACAGATTTGTCTTTTTTTATTGTACGGACTGGCAGATTACACTTTAGGATTAAAAACTACCCTACAGGTTCTTAATAATCTATATTTTAGTAAAATTAAAAATGATTTGGGCAATAGTCTAATTTTATATTATCATTTTTAGATATGATCTGCCTCACTCAATCCTTCTTGAAAGAATCTCAGTAACAAGGACTAAACTGAATCAGAAAAAAAAAAAAAAGATTAAGCAATATATGTTGGTGAGGAAAAGCCAGGCTGCAGGAACAAATCCTGAAGTTTCAGGGGCTTATTAATAAAAGTACTTCTTAACTTAATACTCAGCGTATTTCACTTCCTCTCCCTTTCGTTCAGCGCAGCAACTTTCCCAGCAGTTTTGGAAATCAAGATATCCCCACCGTGGAGCTCTGTCCTGTAGTCCCTGTGCCACTGCAGCTGGGAGAACAGGGTGAAACGCTAGTCAATTCCTCCAGGAAGTGACCTCTCACTTCACTGGCCAGAATTGGTCATAGGGCGCCACCTAACTGCTCCCTTGGTGGCTAAAAATCTACTCTTTTCTATATTTGGGAGGAGGAAAATGGAGCGGATCTGGTGATCCTAGGTGACTTTTTTTTTTTTTTTAGAAAGCCATAGGAAGTTTATCAAACAAGAGGCTATTTGCATATTTACTTGAAATGATACAGTAACATTTATGAGACTATCTTGTCCAGCACCCTCCAAATCAGCATGATGATGTTCAAAATACTGTAATAAATGATTTTCAGAAAAATATCTGGCACAGATGTCTGGAAGTGCTCATTTGTTCTGAGAGCAAGGTTCTTGATACTGTTCTCAGCAAAATGTCTCTCATGGTAATTTTTTCCTTCTGGTGTTCTACATGGAAACAGCCCTTCAGAAAAACCAAAACTGTACAAAAACCATGTCACTTAGTATCCTTTTCCTTAGACTTTCTTTCAAAGTGTTTTAATTTTTGTTCATTATAGACCTATAAGATGAAGAAAACCTTAGCAATCCAAATTCCATTAATTGTTTTCAATTAAAATGATAGAAGACCAATATGGGGAAAAGTGTATTTAAAGATCTAAAGATCATTATTTAGGGGAATTCTGGGTAATGCCTAAGGTAAAATGATCCCCCCATACAATTAATGCTAATGGAAACTTTTATAAAGAGTAATAATGAAAACGTCCCTCTGCTGCTTATGCCAAACATAGTGTGAACTAATGATCTTTAGACTTCTAATTCTGGAATTTTCTCTGATTTTTTATAGTGTAATTCTAGCAAGCCACTTAAATTCTTCTCTAGCTTTACACTAAAACTAATATGACAATTATATTATTTTTTCCATAATGTATTAGAAAAAAAGATTTTATCTAGAACATAAAATTGAAATAACGAGGTAGAAAAATGAATGTAAAATTAGCTTTCTCTTTAAAGTCTCTCTCTTGTTTTTTAAGGGCTACATAATTGGCAGTCCAAATAACTTCCAACATCTATGTCCACATTTTCCTAACAAAGTAGAATCAAATAGTGATGTCTACATTAGCAAAATCTATGCCACAAGAAATTGACCTGAAAAGCAATTTTAAAGCAAAAGCAAAAATTAATGCTCAAGGCAAAAATAAATGCATTTTGGTAATCGTGTGCTATATTACCCATATTTGGCTGGTTTTAGGAAAAAAATGGAATGCTATTAATAATTTAACCTGAAAAAATAAACATTATATTTTTTATGCTAACAATTCATGTGTAAGATGTTCTCCATGAGTTTGAAGAGGACTGATAAAAAATCCTATCTATAAGAGGTGATCTTCATAACAAATTATCTGAGTCAGCTCTTTCTGGGAAGTAGAAGAGATGTTAAAAAACTAGTAATAGTAGTAGTAGTAGAGATAATAAAGAAAAGAAACAAGGATATCTTGTGAAGGGATCACTTTGGAGAGGAAGATATGAAGGCCAATGTGTTCTGGAAGGCTGATGTGTTCTGGAAGGCTGGTGAAGCTCAAAGAAAAATCTGTGTTCCTCTAAGAAGGCTCTATACTTTCAGCTTAGGAAAACAGTCAGCTCCCTGTGAGTCCACACTTCCCTAGTTGTCCTTATCATGAATACTCATCACCAAGTATGACATCAAAGCATCTCTCCCCTGCAGATTAATTAGCATGAGAATTTCAGTACCATGAAAGGAAATAGATGTTATGGGATAAGAAAGATGAGCAGTAAACAGGTCACTGTTATCTGTGGCTTAAAGCTTACACTTCCAATGGAATATTAATAAAATGAAATACTTGTGTGAAAGTATTCATTTGAAATTATGTAATTTTTTGAGAAATTCCCATGATAAATCATGTAATATTTTACCAAACAGACTGGATTAACCAGTTAGTGCAGTGTCTTGAAAGTAGAACATAGAATGAAAATAAATTTGAAATTTGTTAAATAATTGAACATGTAGCAAAAGAAAATGAGATTCTTTAGAATTCTGTGTAACTAGTCCAAATAGGTGATTAAGTGTTGGATTGAAGATTGTCAAGGATCAAAACCATTAAAACAAAAATTTGATCTACTGCCATCTAGTGGAAATTTAGTTTCTACTTATCTACTTTCTGATGGGGGCAGGGAAGCAAAAGCAAAAACAACCATCTAACTTTCACAGTGTACGGAATGTAAGCAATTGCCTTCTGCCAGTGGTTTTATAACTCATAGATCTCTGAAGCTGCCACCAACGCGCCTCAGGCACAACTGGAAGGGCCTGAGACTCC